>RBNI01001728.1:0-21077 GCA_003990745.1 Jimgerdemannia flammicorona | reverse complement strand
AGCCCAATGCGTGTATACCCTCCTATCCCCCCAACACTCTCTACTGGCATCCACCAGAGCACTCAGTCTTTCCACCTCCTCCCATACTGCCAGTCCCCCACTCCGCCCATCAGCTCCTCGTCCTCCATCAGTTCTATCCCTCACTATGTCTCTGACCATATTAAAGTCCCCACCAAGCACGTCGATCCCAATCTCTGCAAGAATCCCATTCTCTAGTAAACCCTTCATCCAATCCACATGCTCACTCCGTACCACAGGACAGTAGCAGGAGTCCACTGTAACTGGCTCCCAACCTGCGCATATCCACTCTCCCCAGACCAATCTTTCTCCCCAGCTCCTCACATCCCTTATCTCCCCTTTGCCTTTCCGCACCAGAATCCCAACTTTGCCCTTCCAAATCGCCTCACCTCTCCACTCCTTCATCCATTCCAGTCTATCCAAGTCATCCTCACACCTGATATCCTGTAAGAGGAAGAGATCGGCCTCCAATCCCTTCAGCCAAGTAAAAATGTTTTTTCGTCGATAAGCGCCCCGTAACCCATTCACATTCAAAGAAAAGATATTGGTTGTACTGTTCATAGTGAAAATATGGTGTGTAAATGATCCATCTCTACTGCTCCAAGTTCATCTCCTCCTGCGCCAAATCCAGATTGTGTTCCATGGTTACCTCCTCCTCCTCAGCCCTCTGAGCCTCAAGCCCTGCCAACAGCTCATTCATCTCCCCATCTGCCTTTTCCTCGAATTCCTCCCTGTACTCCAAGCAGGCCTCCTGCCAGAGCCGCAGTCCATGACACCTGGTCCAGCAATATTCCGCCCTCTCACCAGCAACCTCCGCCATCTCTGTCTCCCATTCCTTATCAACCTCATAGCCCTCCTCCTCCAGATACACCGCCAGGATTTCCGCCTTCAAAGCCATTACCACTCCTTCCCCCTGCAAAATCTTTGCCCAATGGGCATCACTCATCACCCTCAGATCCACCTCACCGAGCTCCTCAGCTGCTAGGTTGTTCATCATCCTGCGCATCCAAAGAAGGTTCCCCACCTCCTTCCCTCTAGGGGTCGCCGGCCTCTCACTCTCCAGCATTGTTGTGTCTGCCCCAGCGCTCGCAGCCTCATCCCACTCCTCTGAGACGTCCACCAGTTCCTCCTCGCCCACCGCCACCACTTGTCCCCCATTCTCCGCCTCCGGAACTCCAAATCGCACTCGCTGGGCCCCCTTCATTGGCACATCCTCCTCCACCCTGTTTCGCGAAGCTGGGCCCCGTCTAATGAGGGGAGTGGGTGTCGGAGAATCCTCCCATATCTCATCCCACACCTCCAGCGTACCATCGGCATACGGGTCCTTGTCAGCCACCTCCTTGTTCACAGCAGTCCCCTTCCCAGCACTTCCACCTCCCTCGCCAGCCCAGACACTCGCCTTGGCCCCCTCTTTGGCCACCATCCTGCTTGTCGCCTTCTGAGGTCCCCCCTTCATTTTCGCCAGCAGTTCTCTCTGCCTCATACGTCCCTGATCTCATTCCCACTGGACCTTGCTCACTCGAAACCGCTTCCCATCCACCACCTCCAAGTGCATCACCTCCTCGAAGGCCCTCCAAGCCTTTGCCCGCCGTTCCACCGCACCACTCAACTCTTCCAGTGCTTCCAATAGGTCCTCTTCCTCTTCCTCGCTCCCCTTCATCCTCGTCACCTTGCACACGATCGCCCCCCAGACCATACCAGAAGGCCAGTCCCTTGCCTTCCCTGTCGCCTCCTTTCCTGCCAATCGAATCCTCACATCCACATCTCCCGTCCTGAGCGAAGTCCCCTCCCAGACTCTAAATCCAATATCCACCACCTCGCCATACTCCACCATGACCTCCTCAACCCTCTTCCTCGTCTCCATCACCATCACCGTGGGCACCCCTTTCACCAACAGTTGGACCACTCTGGGGTCCCATTTCAGGCATCGAGCCATTGGTACACACACCTCCCCAACTACCAGTCCAACCTTCAATGCTTCCTCCAATGGCTCAGCCTCCTCAAATCCCACCTCCACTCCTTCCAGTCCCTTCAAAAACTTAACGGACGCCGCTCCAGGCACCTGCTTAGCAATCAGCCCCAAGACCATTTTCACTGTCACCACAAGGCCCCAGAAGTACAGGGTCATCACGAATGCTGAAATCGATTTCTTGAGTAACGGTGCCACCACCAGGCCCATCACACCATCTGCCAAATCCCCTTGTCTCCCAAGCCCCCTCCTCTCAGCCGCACTATCTGCAGTCACATCTGGATTTTTTTCCAGATCAGCAGTCCCATCGCCATCAGCCGTCACACCCCCCCCAGCCACTACACCTCCAGCCCCACCACCCCCTCCGCCAAGGGCCACTCCCCCAAGCACAGATGCCTTCTCCGTCTCCTTGCCTTTCTTCAACCAACCCTCCAGCCCTGATGCCTGCCTCCTCCCCTTCACTGTCTCAGTGAAACTCGCCCTCCCAGATCCCTGTCCGCCACTACCACCTCCTCCCCTTCCACGCCCTCCTGCCAGCAGCCCCCTCATCCCTCCCCCCAGGCCAGGGCCCCTCCCTACTTGCTGCCAGTCAAACGCGCTTGGGCCGCCCTGCCCAGTATGCACCTCAGATTGCTTGTTGGTCGCCATGTTGCTAGTCTCTTTTTCTCCAAAATGATGTTGTAGTTGTTTCCCGAACTTTGTGTAACCCGAGAGGTACCGGAGGAAGATGTCCGCCAATAATGTCTTATATACTATATACTAAATGACCATCAGTATTCAATGTCCTCTCCTATCTCTGCTGAACTCTTCTTATCCAAAGAGCCCTCATGAGGAACTTAGAGAGAGTAATAACTATTTAGCTATCCTAGCAATAAGTGCACCTATAGAGAGAGTTTTTTCAAGAGATAAAGATCTTATGGTGCCTAAAAGAGATACTTTAGACTCTGAAACAATTTGTGAATATATATATTTAAAGGCATAGCAATAAGCTGATAAATTCCAAAATCTTGAAATATAGTCAAAATATTATGAAATATAGTTTAATCTCAAAATACTAAATAAATATATCTATATCATAATATTTAAATATAATTTTTAATATATATACTATTATATTCAAAGTTCTTGAGGCTAGCTCATTAATTGCATTACCATAGCTCTCAGTACTATCTTCTGACTTATTTATACTCTTGGCACCTTATTCAAAGCTCTCAGAGCTCACTTATTAATTGTGTCACTATGGCTCTCAGTATCATCTTCTGGCTTACTTATGCTCTTGGCACCATATTTGAAGCTCTCAGGGCTTACTCATTAATTATATATATCACTACAGCTCTCAACTATATTTGAAGCTTTAATTATGTCACTATGGCTTATGAAGCTCTCAGAGTTTGCTTATTGGTCTGATATTAAAAATATATAAATAAGCTGTCTAAGCTACTATCTTTAATAAAAAAATAAAAAAATAAAAAAACTTAATAAAAAGAAAATAAAATATATATTCAAGCTTATCTAACTATCTCTTAAAGCATTTCAAAGATGTGAACTATACAATTGGCTAGATATCTATTTAGGTGATACATAATTGATAGAATTGATACTACTTAAGATAAATATAAAAAGAAGAAAAAAATAATTAATAATGTAATTGAGTAATTAATCTTAACTATTGTCCTGACCCTCTTAGCTACTCCAGTCATCTTTCTAGCCCCAGTCATTATCTCAGCTCTAGTTATTGCCCTGATCACCTCTCCAGCTCTGGTCATCACTCTGGTCCTGATTATTACTCTGACCCTGGTCATCACCCTGGCTTCCCCAGCTCTAGCCCATATAGCCCCAGTTATCCCAGCAATCTCAAAGCCAAGAGGCCATCCTCAGATCAGTTGTAATAATTATAGACAATATAAGAAGACTTGTGGTACTCTTTCTGAAATTTGTCAGAAGTTGAATTTATTAATTCCTAATCTACTTTTGAGAAAAAGATCTTATACCAATTTCTATCAATTGGCTATTACTGTAGTCAGACATACTGCTAGATACTGAGTATTAGATAAGTAAAATATATCAGTGAGTGGAATATATCAGGTGAGTGGAATGTATTAAATAAGTAGAATATATTAAGTAAGTAGAATATATCAGACAAGTAGAATGTATTGAGTAAGTATCATAAGTACTGAATATATTATATTGAAAAGATTAATACAAATTACTAACTTTAAATTTCAATAATAAATTTTATAAAATTCAATAACTTGACAAAAATATATTCAAATTTAATGATCTTTATTATACTAGATTTATCTTATCAAGATGAATCCAATATATTAATATTTATTAAATTTGGATATGTTTTTATTGAGTTATTGTATTTCAAATTTCAAATCAAATCAAACCTCAATTTAATTCAAACTCAATTTTATTTGAATCTAATTCAAATTAAAAAATTCTCAATTTGATTTAATTCAAATCACTCTTAATTTAATTCAATTTGAATTGATTCAATTTATTTGGAAGCACTAATAACTTCAATTGATTTCTATCTTATATTATATAATAAGATCTTGATTTTTTCTTTGAAACTCTGGTCTATAACTTCTTCAGCTATATAGAGTTTTTCTTTTTTAACTAAACTAGAAACTTCTATATTAATATCTGTGCTGATAGTTACTTAGTTATTAGATTTAATAGTTATTTTCATACTTTAGTAGAGGTTATAGTAAGTATTAGATTTATGAGATTTTAAAAGTAATATAAAATCTCTTAATCTTGAGATTATCTCTTATCATAGCAATGATATATGATAATTAACACATAATCCACAATAAGCTATTACAGGTCACCTGACAGAGTTTCACATGACCCTCATGCAGGTTACCTGATAAGCTATTATATGACCTGCAATACATGTCTGTTTGTTTTGATAGTACTTGAAAATTACTACTAGTGATATCACCTGAATCATACTAAATGAGCCAATTGACACTGGTACTCCTTACAAATATGTAAGTTCTCCACTTGGAATATTATTGATTTCCTCAACCAATGTGACCTGGAACCTTTCCAATACAAGATAGGGTCTTATCTTACTTCTCTGGTGACCATCATGAATACTGAAGAAGGCAGAAGACAGGAATAAGCACAGAAACTAATTGAGAGATACAAGCAGAAGGTGAGTTTTTTTTTTTTTTTTGGTTAAAAATTTGGTAGCATGGCTTGGACCTATAGAGTCTTTGTTATTCAAGCCTATATAGTGAGCCCACAAAGCTACTGCTAGGGCCCAGGAATCTATAGGATTTCTGACATTCAAAGACTATAGATCAACTTAGTACTAGCCCCATTAGAAGCTCAGGAATCTATAGGATTTCTGTTATTCAAGACTATAGATCTCGATATTTGTGCCTATATATCAATCTAATGAGAATAAGAAATTGGATAGGATTAAAGACATGTTGGTTGAGGATACTGCTAATATTCTTAAATGATTTTATGACAGAGCTCTCGATCTGATTGCCAGGAGACTAAAATATAGTACAATAGTAGAACAAGTCACTTACTCTTAATTCAACTCTACAATACTATATTTATGGAGAACTCTTTGATAGAGAACTCCAATATCTCCCTTTCTATGCTACCTTACCGATTACAATAGTTTGATAGGCAACCTTCTGAGTCTACTTTCCATAATTATTACTCTCTCTACCTCAGGTTGGTTTGCTGTACCTGTTGCAGGGCAGTGAGAGGGAGATAATGGTGATGAGTTGCCCCTTTATCAGTGTCAGATTGGTGTCTTCTCTACTTTTTTATAGTTTCTGATACCTTTGACTGTATCTGGGATGCATCTATTTTGGTGCAGTGCCTTCTTCCTTTTGCCATCACCAATAAGATACTGTCTCAGTATATCTTGGGCTATGTAGGAAGTTGGCTGACCTTAGATATCAAGTGCTCAGTGTAGGTTATCTGCAGGTCCTCAGTGCCTATAGTGGGGCCCTCTGGCTTTGGCAAGCTTCCTGGTAAGTGCAGTTCTGGCATAGGTGACTATTTTTCAGGTGTTGTCGGGATGGAAGGGGAGATGGTCATCACAAATAAGAGAAAGGGCAATAATAGTGAACCAGTAGGGTGCCAGGCTGGGGGCGGTTATCAGGGCTGGGGTGGGTGCTGCTTCAGTGGGGCCTTTTGATTGGTGTGGCATGATTAGATAGTAGGTGTCACTCTTGGCTTCTTTTGGCAATTTAGTGGATTGGGCCCCAGTCATTAGGGGGGGTCAGGGGGCCTGAGGCTACCCATTTCAGGTATCTTGGCTGCACTCAACTGAAACCAGGAGCTGATATGGCAATGTGATCAAGGCCCACAGGCTTGAGTAGTGGGGTATTGGGGGTCTCCTCCTGCCTCATGTGTAAGTCCTTTACTTACCTTGACTGGGAGAACCAGGCCCTATCCATCATGTTGTGCTTTGATGAGGGTTTTTCTTTATCTGTTATTCTCTTTGAAGTAGCAGGGGCTATTCTATTTGGCTTGGGCATGGCCTTGTACATACATTGGGTTCTTGGGCATGTACTTTCAGTTGTTGGTGTATGGTTGGGTTTCCCCTGGTGGTAGGGAGAGCATGGTGTGCAGAATGAGGTGTGGGCCACCATTGGCCCTGCTGTGCCTGGCATGGTTGAGCTGCTGGACAATAGCTAGCCTAGGTTAATGGGGGGGCAGTGCTTGATGGGTGGTGGGGGAGGGTTTTGGCCTATATAGTCTAGGTTCCCTTCCAATAAAAATCCGCGGGACATTGAGTCCGTTAAAAAAAAAGATGGGGAACTCCAACACTTTTATTGCTGAGATGTCCGAGCGAGTTATGTCGAAGGCAATTCGAGGAGATCAACAAGGGACACAACTAGTAAGCTCTTATGAATCATGTACAGCTCATTGCGGTATCGTTCATATGTTGAGTTTTCAAACTTTGTGAATTAATTCATATAGGCGAACTCCACTACCAGCCTACTCAGCGAGCAATCTGACGACCAGGACAAACAGGATCCGGTCAGTATCTTGTCTTTGTTTTTGTAAAGTTGTGGTTGGTTGCTGAATATATTGATTCCCATGCTCAGGAGGAGGAAAGCGAGAATGAAGATGAAGGAGAAGCGGAGAGTGAGGACAATAAGTGCCAAGATTCTGCTGCAGAGGTGGTGAGACTTCGTTGTTTGAAATATCAATCACCATATCGGTTGAAGCTAGACATTCCCACTATTTTCTCTGTAGGTGGTTCCATTTGCGTTGACCAACGTCCACAGAGAGGAGATTAAAGCGGCCTATGACCGAATGCCAAAGTCGCAGATGTGGAAATTAAAAAGCGGCACGATCGTTGAGGAAGAGCTGTATATACCGGATCGGACAAGGACTGAGATTTGAACAGTAAGTAATTAAGACGTTTGCTTGATAATAATTATTCTATACGAAGGGCTTTAATTTTTTTTTTTTCTTTTTTTTTTTCTTTCAGTGCTATTCATTCGTTCATCTTGGATACCGATGACGAAATTATCCAGAAGCATTTCAGTAACGCAGATTTAGAAGAAATTATTGATACGCCGGGGCCGATTATACCGGAGCTTTTTGACGAAGTCGCTGAGTATCTAAGCCAGTTTAGCGGCAAGACTAATCTGACAGATATTCGAGAGATAATGAACAAGAGCGACACTCGCTTTGATAAAAACTACGTTCGAGATCTTTACCACGATCTAGATTACATCCGGTTCGCATTGTATGCAATGTAAGTTCTCGATTTCCTTCGTTATTTGCGAATATTCGATAGCAGCATGTAATGAAAGATTATTATTCAGTATCAGAGAAATCGAGAGTGGTCAACTCCGAGGCAACAACTTCGAGTCGTGGTATAACTGTCATGTATGGCATGCAGTCATCGATCAGGGTTTGGGAGATTTAAAAGGGATTGCTGTTATACGGTAAGTGTCATGTATTCAACTATTTGTTAATGAAATTACAGGAGTACTCGCTAATTGGTTGGCTTTTCCATTTGTTAAGTAAAGAAAGTACGAGCATCGCAACCACACTTCGCAAGAATGCCCACAGGACGTTGACTAATCGGCGGAAGCTAGGTCGCCGTGGTGATTGGATATTGAGGAGTGTCGGGAATGGTGAACGGGACGAGTACGGTGCGGGAGAAGCTGGAAAACAGTGGGCGGACCAGTTCTGGACAAAATTCTTGAAGGAGGTAGGCCTGAAGTTGCCAAAGATATTGAAAGATATGCTTATGAAGTTGATGAGGAAAGCAGAGTGGGATCCAGTGAATTGCGCGAAAATACAAACTTTTGGCATCATTCACGCTGGTGAGTACTTTATTGTATCGGGTGAATATGAACGAAAAATGTAGAATGTATGCTGATTTTCAGACATTATTTGTAGGGCTCATCATGATGACAATCTATATGGACCGCCCATGTGGGTTTGTATACAGGGTGCAGCGAGGCGAAATCATGGAGATTCCCGATAGCGATGAAAAATTCCCATCAGTTCTAGAAATCCTCGCCACTGTATTGCGTATTAAGGTAATTTCAATTAAGATCTCGAAATATGATTAGCATTGTGTCTACAATATTCGTAACATACTGTTTTAATCCACACCATATGTCAGGTTGCTATACGAGAAACGGTGAAGGCTGTAAACAGCAAAGTACCAACTACGGCGGAGGAATTCAAGAAGATAAGCATGACAAAAAAAAGTCAAGTGAAGAGAGCAGTGGTGCCTGAGTGTATGACAACGCCGAGCAAGCGACAGCGAAAATAACTACATCATTGAGTCCGTCATGATGATGGTGTTAATAATAAGAAACTTCGTCATCGTGTGTGAAGCGAAATAATTTTATTTAGTAAATAAAGCTGGTTTTGTGGTGTACATATGATATAATGGTGTTTATGTGTTTGTGACGTTAATGCTCCGGATGATGTTGACATGGGTGTTCTGGTCCCAACAAATCGCCAGGTAGCTCCGCCTTGCCACACTTGGCCTGACATTTGTAGAGAATAGCCAGGCTGTTCAGAGATTTCGCAATCTGGTCCCAACACCTCACGGATTGCAAGCGTCCGTTCGCTTAGTGGCTCAGCCTTGTCATAATTTCCCTAGCGTTGGCCAGGTTGTCCAGAGATTGTGCCCTCTGATCCCATCACCTTCTCATGGATTGCAAGCACCTGTTCGAAGAGCGGCTCCGCCTTGTCATACTTGGCCTGGATAAAAGTATAACACAGCCTAGTCATTCATTGATAATGTCATGTCCGAGTGCTCTGATCCCAACACCTTCTCACGGATGGCTCCGCTTTGTCGTAATTGCGCCAGCTTTTATAGAGCATCGCCAGGTTGTTCAAAAATGCCACCACGTCTGCGTGCTCTGATTTCAACACCTTTATACGAATTGCAAGTGATTGTCATTTTTGCCCAAGCTTTCACAGAGCATCGCCAGGTTCAGAGATGTTGCTGTGTCTGGGGGCTCTATCGTATTTGCACTTGTTAAAGTGGAGCGAAGCCAGGTTGTTCATATATGACGCCATTTGTGGATACTCTGATCTCACGGATCGCAAAAACTCGTTCGAGCAAATGCCATAGTATGGCCAGATGACACCACCACATGCGCCACAAATTGTATAAATGGGGCGTGCTGCAACAACGTGAACATTGACGTCACGCATCGAGCATTACGTCACGGTATAAGCCAAGCCATTGACGCGCTGTTGTACGGTTACAAGTGTTCAACCAGCGTCGACAATCACTACCGTCTTACCGGCCTCGACGTAAGGACTTTAAAATTAACAATCGTAACAACTTTGTCAGGAACTATCATTACAAGCACTGTCCTTTCACCGCTTGCTAGAAACTCTTTCTCGTGTATTCGTTCTCAGTATGATGCCAGAGGAACAGTCCAAGGCTGCAGGCGAGGTATAGTATTCTTGTTTTTGAAAGGCATTTGATCATACTCAATATATGAGTAAGAAACCCCCCATAGATCTGTCATTATTTTCTTCGACCTCCGCGTGGCTGCATTATTTTATACGGATATCTGACTAGACTGTTTTTCCGAAATATCCCAGACCTATGTACCACGAGACTTTGACAAATGGGAAATGTCCTTAGATCCCGGAAACCTTAGTCTGTTGTCAATATTGAAATTCCGTCAAGAGAAGAGCGATTTCTCCTTTGATTCATCGAGAGAACATTTCGAGATCGCCAAGTTCTTGGAGTATATACCTAAAACTACTGACGATGAAAGATGGGTTCTTGCTGCTAATGGAATTGAAGTAAAGGTAAGACTTATATTTCATTACAACGGCAAAAAAAAAAAAAAAGGAGATAGGGATGAGTCGGACTACGTGTCGATGCAACCACCTAAGCAGCCCGAGTACGTCTTGAGCTGTTACGGAGTACGTCTTCGGTGGGCTCATCCTAAGCCTTGTCCCCACCTAAGCAACCTGAGTACGTCTTGGGCTGTTACGGAGTACGTCTTCGGTGGGCTCCAGAGCCAAAAATTGAGTCGAGTTTTTTTTTTGAAAAAGCATAAGCGTATGGTGCATGTGTTTCTCTTACATTGTTATAAAGCGTGAAGCACGAACACAAGAGGTCAGAGCTTTTTGGTTAGAAGTTGAAAAAGAGTTAAAAGAACGGGAAGTAGAAGTAGCGCAAGTATGTAATACTTGTTTGATGTGTTACCTCAGCAAGAAAGATATATTTAACATGTTTGTGTACTTTTTGTTCTGCAGATCCAATTCGCTGCAAATCGTTTCAAGACAGGGAATAAGGTTCACGACATCCAGGATAGAGCGCGAGTTGATTATGTATCGGATTTACATGGACGGCTGGGCTCGCAAGTGAAACGTCGGGACTCTGATGTGAATGATGAATCCGAGGTAAGAATCGTTTAGTGCCGATCAAAAGTGGCTTGCGAAGTACTGGCACAACGAAATTGCTAACAAAATTACAATTACAATGCTGATATGTTAGGATGATGATGAGGATTTGGATGAAGGATTAAATTCGGAATATCTCCCATCGTAAGTTACTTTCAAGCATCACTGTTTAACTATTTTACAATTTGACCTTATACTTATGCGTTTAGTATCGCCAGCGATACTGAAGAAAGTCCACCGATAAAAATATCTAAGGTTTCCAAGGTATATATTGTTGTCAAATTTAGAAAGGATGCTCATTGTTATACGGAATTTACTCATATTAATGAATGCGAGGTTTGAACTTTCTAGAGGAAGAAAAGGAAACCCTTATCTTTCAGAGAAGAGCAGTCTGAAGAGGTATGGATTAATTCGATTTGATACTATCAAACTATAACATATAATTTTGTCACTTGTAATTTTTGTCTTTTTGCTACCAAGGCCAAGAGTGATCTCAGCGAGGAGAACAGCAATGGGGATCACAGGAACGATAGTGAGGTAGACTCTGCTTAAAAGGCTGCGGGCCGCATTTTGTCGTTATTATTATATCGAAGAGGTGTATTTCGTGTTTTGGTATTGAAAATTCTAATTCGCCCTTTCCTACACACAAGGAGAGGGATCCATTCCTCCGCAGTTTAATTCAGTCAATCGACGATGTACGTGAACTGCCAGACGGACACTACAGGTAGATAAATGTAACATGGCATGGTAGCTGCTTCTTAGAGAAAATTATTAACATGCATGTCTTTATTCCCAAGTCCAATATATTATCGCGTAATCGACATCCGCCCGCCATCACTGACCCATAGTGATATACGTGCGTCGAGCCTTATCGAGGTGCCGTATCTCAAGATACTACACGACAAGGCTGAAAACATCTCAATGAATGCTTCCCGCTTCTCTGATAGTGTGGATAAAATCCTGAAAGTTTTGGAGCAGGTAGGATTTGGCTCCATTTGTATGCATGTTGTATGCATGTATGTATGTGTTCTCATTCCTGTTTGTATTTGCTTGCAGCTCTCGGCCCAATCAATAGAATCATTAACGAGCCACCTTGGCTCAGAGGGCGCCTCAGGCCTTCTCCGGCGACTTAAAGCCAATGAATACCGCACCTCAAATCCTGTAACACTGTCCGAATTGCTCGAAGGAGAAATACACTCGAATACAGTAGTATCCAATATCACGAACGATCTAACGAGTTTAAGTGGCGAAGATGGTGAAATACAATGGGTTTTTCGTGCGATTGAAGACTGGTATGTAAATCCTTCTGATAGTTCCAATTCTCATGCAGCGCAAATTAGCTAATACCCTACCAGCCTTACGGTCATTCGATCTGGGTTTCTACTAACAGAACTGACGGAAAGAGATGTTGACGTGCATCTTATACGTCCTTTTTTTAATATCCTTTGGGAGGAGATACACCTTCATTAGTAAGTAAAGTACTCAATAAACGGCTGTATTTTTCAGTGATATAACTCTTTTCGATCTTTAAACCAGCGGTGAAGGGGAATCGAGGGTTTCGCGTTTTCGACGAGAAGAAGGCAAGACGACTGCGAAGCCGGTTGGCGACCGTTTTGACTGGCTTTTCTCGGTATATATAAATATATACCTTTTTCTACGGTTATACCTTGATAGTTTTGAACGTGTTTTTTTTTTTTTTAAGAATTATCAACTATTTCCGGACAACGTTCGAGGTCTAGAGCTGGGGATCGCGCAAAACTCAGGTCCAACCCACCTGGAAGCAGCGGATAAGTCTCGCGCAGATCTCGTGAAGGCCGTCAAGACAGCAAGGGATCAACTAAATCACATTATTCGCACGATCCAGAATGATTACGGATCTGCCGATCTCTCTGAGCGGCTCCGTAGTGGGATCGCCGCATTGAGTGTGGTTGCTGTTCATGTGGTCGGCTTCCGAATAATGGTGAACATTGTCTTCCACGTTGGTAGTAATGTATTTGCCATTGCCGAGATGGGGAGCGCCTATCTACCTCATTCGATTGAATCCATCCACGATACGCTGTCAATGTGCCGTTTGACCCTCAAAATTAAGGTAAGAAGAAAGGCGGTTTCAAGATATCCTCTGGATTCGCATGCTTTTATAAATATATATTCTGTTCTGTAGTCGCTTATTGCAAGATCGAAGAAACTTGTACAAGCACTACGAGCAGAAGCACAAAGAACGAGGGTGAGCTTTTCCGGAATCGCGAAAGATCAGTTCTCAGTCACAGAAATGCCAACACCTAAAAAGGCTCGGAAATAACAATTAGGTGGTGCAACTAAAGGCAGGCTCGTTGCACTTGGATTTCTGAGGAAGCGGTACGGTTGGAACATTAAGGAGAGGGGAATGTGGCAATGGGCAAAGGAATGCGTGATAAAAAAGAGTGGGGTTAGGATAGGAGGATTCTAGGGAGATAGCAAGGATGGCAGAGAAAGTGGCAGAAAAGATGGTAGAGAGAGACTTGAGAAGAAAAAGGTTGGAGAGGTTAGTTGCGCGGCTTTATTGAGATGAGAAAATATTAAGGATATATAACACAAGACTATCTCTATATAAATAATATAAATATATGAACCAATTTACATAAAGTTCATTATGGAATCCAAAAACTACAAGTATTTTGAAACAGGAGTAAGGCAAAAAAATTGTCCCATATATCTTCAAAGTATCTGACATCAAAGCTATTTAGATATAGAGAGAATTATCTATAAAATTTATTAAAAATTATACATTAATTCTAATAGAAGTATAAATACTACTTACCAAGAAGATATTTCTGAACAAAGTCAGTAGAAATTAAATTCCAATAAGCAGAAATTACCAGAAATATCCCAAGAACTGAGAAAAAAAGAAAAATATCAGAAGAGTAAAAGATTATATAAGGGTATTTCTTTATATTTTTAATATACTATATAGAAGAAATTTTACAAAATCAGACAAAGTAAATATAAAAAATATATATATAATAAATAATACAATTATAACTAAATGAGAAAGCACTCTAATTTTTAGAGATTGAATGCAGTTGTAGTTGCTCCTCTAAAATTCTAAAGAAAGTATTTGCTGAAATATATAAGGCTTTTTAAGCTCATTCTAACTTGAAACAAGATATCTTTTTAATAGCTCAACTTAAGGTTATAGATAGTAGATCTATAAGTACTAGTTGTCATCTCAAGAAGAAAGTCTACATTAATAAAAGAACTCTATACTGCTTAGACTACAGTATCTCTTTATTAGAAAATCTATTTAAATATACTTAAAATTGGTTATACTCATTTTGAAAATATATAAAATTATTTAGTAAAAAATGGTTTTCTGTTACAACTTCATGACAATATAAAGAGAATGCCACAGTAAAAAACCAAGATAATTATTGATAAAGATATAGCTACTATAATGAAGAATTTTCTTTTGAATTATACTAAAGTTCATAAACTATCTAGCTCAGTAAGAAATATTAATCATGTAATCTAATTGATTATCTTTTTACTAGTAGAAATGAGTTATAAGTCTGTTTACTAGAACTTTTTAGCTGGTTTGAAAGAAAATAGTAATTTATATATTCTCAAATATGATGTCTTCTACAAATTATAATATCAGCTAACTCTGTATATACTTCTGAACTGATTTATATAATACTTGTTAATATTTATAAAATGACTTATAATTTAAAGCTCATAAAGAGAAAGAGGTCTAAGATTTATTAAAGAGATATAAAGAGCATCTCACTAGAGCCAAATTAGAATGAAACTATTATAATAAGAATATCAACCTTGTGAAAGAATAAAGAAAGCTCATTGATCAGAGTTATTCTATACTGAAAGACAAGATACTGTCTTGCAGCATTGATGCAGTTATATATTATAGTTATAACTGAGCTCAAAATGTCCATATGTCTCATTCAGATCAACAAATCAGTAAGATATATTATCTTAGTACTTATAAAGTATATTTATTTAGTATGCAAGATAAAGTAATAAGAAAATAAATTAATTATATTCTTGATGAGAATAAACTGCTTGGAAAGAATCTAAATAATATACTTAGCTTAGTCTTTAATGAAATCAAGTAATTAAATAGATATGAGAAACATTTGAAAGTTATATATAATAATGTGAGTGAGTAGAACAAAAATAATACCACTCTTTGGTTTTACCTATATCTGGTAATTATTGGTTATTATGAAAGTATTGAGTTAAATTTTATAGTACTAGAATATATCAAATTCAAGTGTAATGATAGCTTTGGTCTAATTAAAAGACTTTACTCTAAAACTACAGTAGACTGTATAGATCATATTATAGATATAGTAAAAAGATCTAGCATCATCAGATTAAATAAAGCTCAATATTATAATAGTGATGAAGATTTTCAATATTATAATATTATAAGTAGCCTAGAAGCTCATTTTAAAATATTACCTAGCCTATAAAAGTTTCAACAATTTCTTTTCACTAGTACTAATCTTAGTGTGATTAAAGCCTAAGAAGTTGCTAATAATTCTTTCTAGGAATTCAAGTTATTGAAGATTAGTAAATCTATAACTTCTCAAGCTATAGGAAAAATCAAAGCCTTGTTATTTCTAGTGCTTAAGCCTCTTTCTATAAAATTGAAATACTAAGAGTATCTTTATTACAATATTTATCCCTTTGTCTAGAATGAATTCAAAGATATTACTTATCTAAGACCAATTAACCCTATCAATAAATAAAATTATTTATATTACCAAATCTATAAATATGAATCAAAATAAAGCTAAATACCTCTACTATTTTATTAAGAAATAAGTAAAACTCAAAGATCACCCTCACAAAATTATTGCTAATTGGAATAAATACTTACAGCTAGTAAATCCTAAAGTATGGTAACTTATTACTAATGAAAAAGATTAACATAAAAAAAAAAATTCTCCTTTTGATGATAAATGGTTTCAAAGAAATATACAGAGTATGGTAGAGAAAGTATTGAAATAGCTTTTGCTTTCAACAAGTATCTAAAAGATAAAAGTTACTAAGAAAGAAAAATAACTAAAGAGCCTTTTCTAAGATATTTAAAAGACTCAAAACACTCCTTTTCTTTCTATTGCTGAAGAGTTATTGACTTGTTTAAAAGAGGATTTAATTAGTAAATTAGTTATTATTAGTACTAGTAATAGAAATAGAGGGTATATATAAATATCAGAATATTGGCTGAGAGAGTGTAAGATACTTAGAGACTTTTGGTTGATAGTGAGAGATAGATTGGTAGAGAGAGAAGTTGGAAATAAGTGGCTTACTTTGGGTTAGGTTATAGCTATATAGGTGGGGCTAACTAGATACTAACTATTTGTTTTTGAGAAAAGAAGGTATTTAGATTTGAGAGAATAGCTGATGAGATAGGAAGAGTTGATGGTAGATGTCTTGATGGGATGGTGACTGGGATAGGGTCTGCAGAGAGGTCATCAGTACTATTTGATAAAGAAAATCTATAAACAGAGTAAGAGGAGAGTTATAGTAGTGGGTAGTAAGATGGTATTCAAGTATAAAGATATGAGAGAGGCTCTAGGAAGATTGGGTAGTGAGATGGGGGTACTGTAATTATCATTAATAGACTGTTAATAAATGGCAAAGTCTAAGGAACTATAAAAAAAAAAAAAAAAAAAAAAAAAAAAAAAAAAAAAAAAAAAAAAAAAAAAAAAAAAAAAAAAAAAAAATAATGACCAACCATGAGTCATTGTGACTATAAGATAGATATCTTAAGGAATATAAAAGAAAAATCAAGAAACTACAGTAGCAGCAATTCAAACAAAGCTCACAGAAATAGTTCTAAAGACTTACTATAAATAAAATATCTATTGCTTATCAAATCTTAAGATTCAGGAACCACCAAGACCCTTCAGTCTAGAATAGAATATTCCAAGACATCAGAAGAGCTATAAAGACCTATACAAGAAGGACTTCTAGCCTTAACCTGAGTACTGGTGACTCTTATCATTATATCCTCTATTACTGTGAAATAAAAATAAGGATCACTATTACTATTGAATATCTCTAGATATGATAGAAGTATGAAATAGAAAACCTCTTCTGTTAGGAATTCTCTCAGACCAGTTACTAAGAAATATAAGATGCTACCTCTATAGATATATATGAAATAAGAATAGCTAAGAAGATTCATTAGGTCTTTAGATATGTATCATAATCAATCCCCAACCTAGAGTATACTAGGATCTTAGACTTCAAAGAACTATCAGCCTACCATATCAATATACTAGAGGCTATGATAGCTACAAAAGCCCAGTCTACTATTACCCTCAATAGTAATGAGATAGGTTCTGGAATCCTATCCTTGAGGACAATCCTGATCAATTTCTATAAGAATTAATCTCAGTATTCCAAGGCCCCAGTATCTGGGTTAGATCTCCCCAAGACTCTATATTTGTCTCTTATTTTGTAGAAGAGAATCTCATAAATTGGAGAGCTCCAGACCTCCTTACTTTCTACATTACCAAATGAGATAATATAATCTCACACAATATATGTAAAGTATATAAAATATACAATATATATAAAATAGATGAAACATTCATAGATCTCATCTCCTTCAAAAATATTCTGTCTCTGACCTCTAGTCTTAATAATAGTGATAAAGATGATGCCCCTATGGTTCTAAACTTTCTGCTCTAAGTTCTTGATAATACTGAATTCTACTAGTATCTTTTTCCTATATAACTATTATTCTTCTGATATTCTGATCTTGCATAACTCAGAAATTCTTCTGGTATCTTTTTTCTATACTACTGAAATTCTACTGATATTTTGAACTTATATAACTATTTGTACAGATACTTGAACTTATACTTATAACTATAGTTTTCTGTGTTCTAGTATTTTATTTAGTTATTGGAATTTATATTTAGCTTTTTAACTTAGTAACTGTAAGAGAATTGCTTTTTAGAGTAACTATTATGTAGTTCTGGAAGGGTTTTCTGAAAGTTCTAGATATTCTGGAAGACTGTTTTCTTATGGTCAAGATCAATTTCATATAGAGTACATCCTCTATACTTATTGATTTTAAGTTCAGATTGATGTCTCAACCAAAGTCCTTTTTTGGACTAGTTCGGAATGTTTAGGATTTTCTATATTTTAGGAAGTTTAAGAAACTAAGACCAGCTTAGTTGAATTGGTGTATCGCTGTAGACAATACCCAATTAGGAAATTTCATAATGGGGTTAGGAGTGGGATCTAACAGGGAGCAGATTTACATAAGAGTAATTTGTAGATTATTAAATAGGTTTATTTGCTATTTATAATATTGCTATACTAGGAGTAGTTGTGTAAAGGGATATTCAAGTCTGAGATTCTGAGGTCTGGGAGGAGGTATTTATACTAGTGAGGGGCTATCTGGACTATGCTAAATATGGATATAGCACTTAGTGCCTTGCTGAGTCAGAATGCAGTTACATAGTATAAGTGTAATCTGACATATCAAGAGATCATCTGACTGCTGAGTCAGTTCACAGTCACATTGTACAAGGCTAATCTAACTATACTATGACTACTAAGCTATTTATAGGTTTAGGTACTGTCTGGATAGTCTTTGATAACATCACCATCAATAACTTCATCTTTGATAAAATAGTTATCTAGGAAGAGTGGTTCGCAGATTACTTCTCCTTATTCACTGAGGTAATAATACATTAGAACTTTGTCACCATCCCATAGGATAGCATTGTCTGTCTCATATGCTAGATAAGGTATTAGTGGGTGAAGGAGGGGTGCATCATCTTTGCTTTCATCAGATTTTCTGTCTGCATATCTTCTATAGGTTACAGTGCTATGGGTTGCAGGGTTGTAGTAAGCTGGCAGCTGTGGTTCATGTTACTCATACTCAGGTGGTGAAGTGGTTGGTTCAATCTCGAGAGTTGTCTGGAGATACAGATTGTGTTCCTTGGTCTCTTCATTATAGTTGAAGTAATTGGAAGTAAATGCAGATTGGTATTCATACCAGTGGTCATTGTCCCAATAAGTCTCATATATAATTATGAACTGTTGTAAGTTCATTGGTAAGGTTGGCAGTATGATCAGAGTTGGTAGAGATCTTTGGCTTGAGGTCATGTTAGCATCAGAGGGATCATTGTCTTCTACTTCATCTTCATCAAACCAAATTATATTGTAGATATCTTTCATGGCATATCTGACTTGGAGCATTTGCAGGATGTGGTCATCAGGGTGCAGGAAGATTCTGTCTGTAGTCTGGATATACTTGAGATACTTGTGGTTGAGTTCTTATATCATGTCATTGATTTGACCATAAGACAGAGTAGCAATCATTTCACTGGTAGTAACTCAGAGGTGGGGAATAAAGGTGCTATACTCATAAAAGAGTTCTCAGTGTTTATGGGTGATGAGCTTCTGGTGTTAAGACATCTGGGTAATGTTTATATCATGGTGGTATTCAACCATATCTTCTAGGAGGTGACCAATCTGATAGTAGCTTGAGATTTGTCCAATTCAGTAGGCCTCGCTAAGTATGTTCAGGGCATTTCATCAGGCTTCTATGAAGTAGAGAGGTGCTAGACTATAGATATTCATGAGGGGTATAGGGGGTGTGGCTTGGTTGACAATGGCATTCCAAATATTAGTATGGATGCAGTTGTAGATCTCAGTGGTCATATTTATAGATGTTCAAAAGTTATGGTTGTTGTTTGTTTTAGTTCTCTGCTTCAATATGTCTTGGTACTTGGTATATATATATTTGGTCCTGATTGGTAAGATTCCATTTATGTGAATCTTGTATTCTGTGACTTTATGTTGACTCAGCTTTATGATCATGCAGGTGATTTCCAGATTTGTTTGGAGGTTGCATGTGATTTTGATGGCTTGTCAGAGGGTGACATGTGATTTCTGTAACTTGGAGGTTGTGTGCTTATAACTCTCCCCTTCTTAGCTTTCGACATCCTCATTGGGGTCTTTCTAATTTTGTTCCAGTATTGTTACACCATTTGGGAGATCAAAAGTCCAGTGAAGTCCATTTTTCTCAGAAAGTAGCATGCTCATAGTATAGTTGCCTAATGTGTTGGATTCATATATTAAAGGGTCATGTATTCAATGCTGTATGCCAGAAGTGATTCTGATGTCATTCACTGCTGGAGAATTTTCTCTAAGGAATCTTCTTAAATATCTATGCCTTATTTCCTACCAGTGGTATGGAGAGAATAGGCTTGCTTTCAGTTTTGCTATTTTTTCAGAGGGTCGGTATTCTTTATATCATCTTGCTGAGTTCTTGATTTTATTTGTAATAATTATAATATTTGGGAGGGTAATATATAGTATATACTGATAGGTATTGTAAGTGCACAACCTCCAAGCCACAGAAATCACACACGACCTCTGAACAAATCTGGAAATCATCTGCAAGATCACGAAGCTGAGTCAAACAGAAGTCACAGTACACAAAGCTGAGTCAATACCAAGTCACAGAACACAAGATTCACACAAATGGAATCTTACCAATCCAGAACAAATGCATATATACCCACCCCCGAGATGCATTGAAACAGAGAACCAAAACAAACAACATCCACAACTTCCAAATGCACAAACATGACCACCGAGATCTATAACCGCATCCGCACTGACATTTGGAATGCCATTGTCAACCGAGCCACACCCCCTCTGCCCCTCATGAATATCTACAGCCAAGTACCTCTCTACTTTATGGAAGCCCGATGGAATGCCCTGAACATGCTTAGCGAGGCCCACCGGATTGGATAAATCTCAAGCTACTACCAGATCGGCCGCCTCCTGGAAGACATGGTTGAACACCACTATGATACAGACATTACCCAGATGTCTCAACACCAGAAGCTCATTGCCCGCAAATACTGAGAACTCTTTTATGAGTACAGCACCTTTATTCCCTGCCTCCGAGTCACTACCAGCAAAATGGTTGCCACCCTGTCCTATGGTCAAATCGACGACATGATACAAGAACTCAACCACAAGTATCTTGAGTACGTTGAAACCACAGACAGAACCTTCCTGCACCCCAATGATTACATCCTGCAAATGCCCCAAGTTGGATACGCCATGAAGGACATCTATGATATAATCAACTTCGACAAAGACGAAGCAGAAGACAATGATCCTTCTGACGCCGACATGACCTCAAGCCAAGGAT
>RBNI01001727.1:0-21093 GCA_003990745.1 Jimgerdemannia flammicorona | reverse complement strand
CATATCAAGACCAGTACTCCGACCCCCCCCCACATGTTGCCAGTCAAAGGCACTGGGGCCCCCCCACCCAGTACGCTCACCAGAATGCAAGTTGCTCGCCATCTTGTAAGCACCAATACTTGAAGATGTCGCTGAAAGTGTTGTCAGAGTCTTGTGTCACCCGAATGGTACAGGTGAAAGGTGTGTCAGATATATTCTTCATCAAATTTCACATTATTTAATAAATACAAAATATAAACAATATGGATACCCATAAATATAAAATGTTGTCAATTATTATAAAAGACAATGTGATTATTATCTGGTTCTTCTTACATTGTCAAAGATAATTTTTCATAATGATCAAGTTAACACTTTCTTTAGTACTAGTCAAATTGTTAGAAACCATAGACAATTTGTAGAAATCATTATTATCTTTGCTAGTTATATTTTTAAATATAATAATTTATCCACCCATAGTAATATTCTGTGCCCAATAATAACCATATTTTTCAAATATATTGTACAGTGTATAATATTTGTCAGAATTGTTTTATAGGTTGAGTGAATTTTGAATTTCTCCAACAAATTTGGGTGTCATCTGAATTGTTGATTTTGATAATACAAGTGTTACATATAGATAATAGGCAACATAATAGTATGATACTTTACTAGTTAAGAGTGTCTCAAGATTTATATATTTTGAATCAATAATATTAAAAAGTGAAGGTGACAACAATACTGCCTGACCAAGACCATTTTCAATAAGGTTTGCAGTAAATTCAGACTGACTAACATATTCTTCTTCAAAAAAATTATCATAAAATTGAAATGAAATTGAATTCACATCCTTAATCATGATCTCAGATATTGTGGCTGGTTCTCTACTGGATGTTAAACCAAAATTTGAATTAGAATTTTTTTTTATAATCTCATCCATTTGAGTATTGGCTATGATGCATATTGCTAATCAAAAGGTAAATATATATGGTGAAAAAATTTATAAATAATACATATGGAAATGAGTCAATAATCATTAATATTATAAGTAGTATAACTTTGCTACTAATTTCTACTATAATTGTCATAGGTTTAGCATATTGATGAATAGTATTTATTTATGTACTTGGACTATGTTTGTAAGATTTATACTACAATTGAGTTATCCAGAAAAATATTGTATTCATCCATCATCAGGTCAATGTAAATTATAATTATAATCAATATCATTATAATTAATAGGTGTAAGAAAGGTCATACTGTAGGATAATATAACATATAGTACAATTTTAATTATAATGAGATTCATGCATCAATTCAAAATTGCTGACATCATCATACTTGAAATACAGTATGTTCCAAAACTGAACCAATACTTCATTAAATTTTATATTTTAATTATTTTAAATATAAATGCTATAAATAAAAAATAAAAAAAAATATAGTTTATTGTAGCTCTATATCAGGGGTATCCAGGATACTAAATTTATTTTATTTAAGATTAATATAACCATAAAAAGAAATTCCCAAAAAAAAAATTTATTGGTTCAGTTTTGTAACCATGGACATTTTTATAGACATTTTAGTATTTAACATACCCTCTCTTTGCTTTATATATTGCTCGGATGCTTCTCAGCATACTCTCAACTAATTTCTTACAAACGTCATCTGGAACAGCATTCCATTCATCCTCCACCCTATCCCAGAGCTCATGTATACCCTTTAGATATTCTTTGTACATGTTGAGCTGTCTCTTGATATGTGCCCATAAATGCTCAATGGGATTAAGGTCCGGTGATTGCGCAGGCTAGTCTAAAAGACGAAGCATGTGTTTCTTGAATCATTTCTTAGCAGTATGCAAGGTATGCTTGGAATCATTATCTTACTGAAATATTTACCCCTGACCAATCTTGAAATATTTGATTGATTTTTTCAGTTCATCATCAAGGATCAATTTGTATAGTTTGGCATCCATTCTCCCATCGATTTTGCATACGTAACCCATGCTATGGTGATTCATACATCTCCAAACTATAATCAATCCACTCCTGAATTTCACTATCAGTGTCATGTATTTCTCTTTTAGTTGGGTCCCTGGCATTTTCTACACCCATTCTCATCCATCAGACCTGAAACGATTGATTTTTATCTCATCTGAGAAAATGACAAGTTTCCAGTTGTCAATCGTCCAGTCTCTATACTTGCATGCAAAATTATAATGAGCTTTGATGTATCAGCATAATAATCTTGGCTTTTTTTGCTTGACCGCGGCCTTCAAACCGGCCTCTTTCAGGGCCCAATGTACCATTTGAGTGCTTAGAGCTGGCCCGCCATTCTTTTTGAATAGTTTTGAGGCCTTTGGCAGTGTATCTGCCTTGCCACCAGTTACTTGATGAACAAGCCATGATTTATCATAAGTAGAGAGTTTGCTCAGATGACCTCCTTTTGAGATGACATTGTCATCACAATAATTGGTTCGAATATGGATGACAGAGGTTTGGCTAATGCCAGTCTCTTTTGTGATTTTTCTTCTTACTATGCTGGAATTTAGCATATTGATAACAGTATTGCTCATATCCAAGGAGAGTTTCTTCATACTTATTTTAAAGAGAAAAAATTGTATAGGGAGATAGAGAAATGGTCAAAGAACAATCATGCAAAGTTTCAAGCATTTACGCCAACTATATGCTGGTCTACCACCAAATGAATGTCTTTTGATGATGAAGTTACAAAACTGAACCAATAATTTTTTTTTGGGGAATTTCCTTTTATGGTTATATTAATCTTAAATAAAATAAATTTAATATCCTGGATACCCCTGATATAGAGCTACAATAAACTATATATATTGTGATAAACCAAAATGTATCATCCAAATTATATCTTAACCAGATGACATGAACAATTAGGCAAGATAATGTGAACACACAGCATAGTAACCAGGAACCATTGCTGTGGAAAACAGTATAAATAGCCAGAGATACCAGAAAGGGTCTGTTTATCTGTACAGACTCTGTATACCTGCCATAAGTAGCAGATCTATAGTTAGCCACATAGTAACTAGATAGCAACCAACTTGTATAAATTACCCCAGAGACAAGAGTGAATAAACCTCAGTCCGAAATTGAATCCAAAAGCAAAAGACAAGTCTGCCTACCACACTTCAAGAGAAACTCTACAGTCACTATTAGGAGATTGTGAGCATTGGTCCCCTTTTCCACTCCGGTCCACTTTCCAATACAAAGAATGAGTCCATTTTTGGTTCACTTGCCAGATAAGCCTGAAGATTTGCTGCTTAAGTTCAAGTAAAGAACTTCACTGCCTTGTGAAGAAACCCGCTGCTTAAGGAATAAGCTGCATTATTGGTTCGCTTGCCAGATAAGCCTGAAGATTTGTCACCCAAGTTCAAGGAAGAACTTCGCTGCATTCCCAGAGAGCCCACCTTTCTTGTCGCAAGTCAGTCTGTTGATGTAACTTCATAGTAGAGCCAGTCTATTGATGCAACTCTGTACAAATGAAGCCAGTCTTGATGTAACTTGCCAAGAATCCAAGTAGTATTCCCAGTTGAAGCCTCTGATTCAGGAAGAATCCGCACCATTCGAGTTATTTCCCAGAAGCCCACCAGTTCAGGAAGAATCTGCGTCACCCACCATTTTCAAGTTATCTGCACTCCCAGAAGAACCTGCAATATCCGACTTATTCATTATTCCCAGTAAGCCTAAGAAGAATCCACGCCATATGATTCCCAGTGAGCCAAATCGAGTTATCTGCCAAATTATCAAAACATCCACATAAGGAATCCATCATGCTACACAGAGATCATCATGCAGAAATCACATAAGGAGAATCACTGAATTGCCAGACCATTATGCATCAAGATCATCATGCTACACAAGATTGCCAGACCCAGAAATTGCATACTTTTGGAGATTGCCTTGCTACACAAAATTGTACCATTCCCAGTTGACCCAAGAAGGAAGTCCATTTACACACAAATCACTGCTACACCCAGAGAACTGTCCTAATAAGGAAACCACTTGCAGATATCCAGATTGACTATTATACCACTAAACACCAAAGACCTCAGGAAATCTTAAAACATTTTGTTGCTTTTTGACAAGTAACTGGGGGCTCAAGCCAGACTACATCAACCCCCAACCTTGTAATTTGCCTCCATTGAGCTGGCACATTACATTTGGGGGCTCAACTGGGAAGATTTCAAAATCAACATGACTTTTCAGCTCACAAGAACCCACAGTCAAACTGGATATATTTGACCCAACACCAACCTCTGCTACTACAGAAGAACTAGTTATCACCAGCATCTGGACAGGAAGAGAAGTAATTACTTAAAGACTTACCAATTACCCAGTATCAGAAGGATCCCAACCAGAACCAGAAGGCGGTACAGTTCGAAACCCCCAATCAGATCAACCAGACAATACAGACAGCTCTGCTAGAGATTTTAGAGAACTTGCACAAGAACTAGAAGATCTTATTACATGAACCCAACACTTCACAGCCAGACACCCCACACCAGTCCCACTAATCTCACCAATAGAACCCCTACCACAACCTCTTGCAGAACTGGAAGTAGTTCCTACAAGACTACCTAGGCCTATTCCACTCCATCCAAGGATCATAACACCATCCTCAAGATACCCAAGCACCCCCATTTCCAGTGTCAGCTCAGAAAGTGAATCAGAATCTGAATCTGAACCTGAACCAGAATCAGAAGAAAGAGATGAAGAAATGGCCACTTCATTGCCAACCTTTGCAGGATATCCAGAGGAAGACCCCAGAGAATTCCTTGATGGAATTGAAGAAATTGCAGCCTTGAGAAACCTCTCAGATGAAAGAAAAATTGCCATCTACAAAGCCCAGCTCAGAGAACCAGCCAGAGGAATTTTCCATCAAACAGCAAACAACCAAGAGTCAGAACTAGCAAGACAGATATAGGCAGCAATGTCTGATGAGCTAGAATATGAGGCCATGGTCCACTGGCTCATCGAAAAATATGCAGGAAATGAAACCCACCACAAGGCTCAGGAATCCATCATGGGGATGAAAATGAATCTTAGAGAATTACCCAGAGCCTTCTTCATAAGAATCTAGAAGAGAATGCATTCTGCTGGGTTCAATACCACCAACCAAGACATCATAGGTCCAATGACCTTCATGAATGGAATTCCCCCAAATATTGCTCAGCATGTCTGCACCCTAGGCATCAGAAGGTCTGAGGAACAAGTAGATGCAGCCCAAGGATACTTTGATGTCAGACAAGGAACTATCTGGAGTGATCATGACAGAAAAGAAGAGAAGGAAGACATCCTGGTCAAAGCCCTACAAGGACTCCTTCAAGGATAAGAAAGATCCAAAGAAAGAAGGCCAGCCAAAGAAGGAAAGAAGGACAGAAGCAAAATCCAAGACCTTAGCTCCAAGTTGGACTGATTGGTTGGACAGATTGAAAAACTCACTACACATGAAAATCGGAGTTACCAGGACAACAGAGCATACCCATCACAGAGGGGCCAAGGTTATCCACCAAGAGATAACAGGAATTACCAGTAAGAAGAAAGAAGGTACCCTGCCCAAGACAGAGCCCAAGTCCAATACTTCCACTGTAGACAATTCGGACACTATGGCACTGAATGTGACAATAAAAGAAGTGACCAAAGGGACTCAGAACCACCGAACTGAAGGAATGACACTCAGCACAAGAAGACTGAAGCCCATCCTGTTGAAGATTTCAAAGAAGCAAGCAACAGTGAAGACTACAGTGACCTAGACTTGTACCCCACCAAGGTTAGCATCTGAAAAACAGTCTACCCAGCAGAAAAAAGGAAGAGACCTGTAGGAAGGTCATCCAGAAATGTTAGCAGAAGAATGATTCAGGAAGAAGATGAAGAGCATGAGGAGGAACAGGCAGAAACACCTCCCTGAACTCCCTCACCATTTGTGCCCAAAACAAATGAGCTGCCACTAGAAGATGAAGAAATAGAACAAGAAGAATGGGAACCTATACCCCTGAAACCCAAGAAGAAGTACACTCCAAAGACCATACCTAGAGACATTTACAATGAAGTCTGGCAGAAGATTCAAGAAGCCAAGATGGAAGTCCCTCTCCTGCAGTTCTTGCAACTGACACCAGCTGGAGTCTGAAACAAATTGCTGAAAACCACCAGGTCTAGCACTGGCCAAGTTCTAATTCCACAGCAAGAACCAGCTTCCATTCCTGTCCAAGCAGCTGAAAGACATGTCAGCACCTACTTACATGGAGATATTGAAGGACAAAAAGCTAAAATCCTCATAGACACAGGAGCAGCTGTCTGTGTCATTGCCAAATGATTCCTGGATACCCTCCAATGGCCCATTGATGGACCATCCAACCTCAGCATCATAGTAGCAGATGGAGCCCGAACTCAACCCCTTGGAGAAGTACAAAATATCACTATCTCTCTTGGACAAATTCAGTTCTCCATCCCCAAAGCTATTGTCACTGAAGTTGTCACCTATGACATGATTCTTGGCACCAACTGGATGAAGGAAATGAATGCAGTTGTTGATATCGGCCAACAAGTACTCAAGTTTGACTATCAGGGCAAGAAGTATAGAGTAAAGATGACTAGCTATGAACAATCAAAGAAGAAGAAGAAGGTCACTATTCAGGAAGAGTATGCCAGCAGTGAAGAATCTACTACAGAAGAAGAGAAAGAATCTGAAGATGGAAATGACCCCAGACTCAATTCCCGAATTAACCTGGTGGATGACAGACCAGAAGATAATGTGTGGGCCAAGAATACCATCCCTATCACTATTGGAGCCATTGTAGGGGAAATCAAAGGATGCCCTACATGCCTCAAGAGACACAGATGTCCCAAGCACTCCTCCAAGATTATGGAAACAAGGAAATCGCTGGGCACAGCCTGCCCAGAGTGCTGAAGAAAGAAGAAGAAATGCTGATATGTTCTAGAAACACCTGCAATTTGGGGTCAAGAATCATTGGAGAAAGAAGAAACTTCTGACCAAGAAGTTCCTGCAAGAAGCACCCAATGAAGAAGAGGTCCCCAAACTCATTTCCTGGGATGACCCTTGCTGGACACCACCTGAAGACAATGACCCTTGGAATATAGAAGAAGGACCCAGTACAATCACCATTTCCCAAGAAAGAAACCCACCAAGAGAAAGCTTTTCAGCTAGGAAGATGTCCACATCAAATGGTCTTCCACTCTCCCTGAGACTACTGCTACCAGTGTCATCTGTTGGACCAATAAGAAAGATAGAGACCCCAGAGACCAGAACCCCCAACTACTCTTGCACAGTCCACAACCTTTCAAGAAGTCACCACAAGGTTACAAAGTTGATTTAGGGGATAAGGCTTTTTCACCTGAACAGAAATATATCCCTTATCTACCCTTCCCCCAACCTATGATCAAGATGGGTACCAATTTCCAAGACAACAAGAGATAAATAGCCGGGAACGTCATTTTTGAGCAATGGGATATTGCAACCTTGGGAGACACCCTGACTGCCAAGACTGCAGACATCAGAAGATTCACCTCAGTCATGATATTGCAGTGCATACTTTGAAGAAGGGAGATAACCAAAGCCAGATCCAAAAAAGCCAGATTCGAAAAAGCCAGACCAAGAAGCCAGGAAGAAGAATCCTAAAGATCTATGATTTGGGAGAAGATATCCTAGCTCTCATCAGACATGCTACCCACCAGAGATGGGCAGAAGATGCTGCCAACTTCATGGAAGCCCTAGACCCTACAGGAGGAAGAGGAATTAATTATCTCCAAGACCCTTCTACTGGAGCCAGATGGCCACACCTCAACCTCAGAGCTTGGAGGCTCTCTGCTAGTGGAGCTTCAGCCCTAGGAAAGCCTGAACTCAGCAAGGATATTACCCAGTATGCCCTGCTGCACCCAAAGGCCAAACCCCCGACCAAAGCCCACCCAGAAGATGTGGGATATGATCTTCACAGCCTGGAGGATAAATCTATAAAGTCTGGAAAAACCTTCATGATCAGAACTGGATTAGCCATGCAGCCACCCCAAGGAGCTTATATTCAACTGACCTCAAGGTCTGGACTTGCCAGACAAGGGAAAACTGTAGAAGGAGGAACCATTGACCCTGGATATACAGGTGAAATCAAGGTTATCCAACCCAACAGCAGTGCAAAATGGCACCAAATTATTAGAGGACAGAAGATTGTCCAAGCAGTCTTCATGAAGGTCAAGACCCCACAGTTACAGGAAGTCTCTGAACTAACTGAAGGAACAAGACAAGCAAAAGGATTTGGAAGTTCAGACAGAAAGGAGGTACATCTCCTTCAAGTCAACTACCTCAAGAGGAATGTTCTCCAGCAAGTGTACTGGCAACCAGTCAGACTGCACAAGAATCTCATCCTGGAGCCTGGAGAACAAACTACCTTCGAAATCTTTGCACCACCCGACCCCAGAAACCTCTTCTTTGAACCCAAGGAAGATATCCCACACCTGGACATAGAGGGACACACATTCCCTGACAAGATGAATCCAGTACACTCCTGAGGAACCAACCAAAGTTGGGAGACCATCATCCTGCTGAAAGGAACCATCATAGGACATCTGGTGCCTTTTCTCAACCGAACTCATAGGGAAGTTTATGAACTAAACCTATTGGGAAATGGCAAAAGGTCCCAGAAGAAAGGAAAGGCCCCTCTGTGACCCAGGACACAGTGAAGCCTTCCACTAACATTGGAGAAGAATTGACACCTCAACAACAGCAATAACTAGTAGAACTTCTCAACAAATATCAAGATATCTTCACCACTGATTATGGCAACCTGCCATACAATCCATCATATCACCACAGCATAAATACAGGAAGTGCAACACCCATCTGGCAGAAACCCTATAGAATACCCCATCACTTGAAAACATTCGAAAAGGATCACATCCTAGAACTCTTAGTCAATAGAGTCATCTGACCCTCTACCAGCCCCTGGGCCAGTCCTATACTTATTGTACCAAAGAAAGGAGGATGGAGACTCTGTGTGGATTACAGAAAACTCAATTCAGTCACCAAAAAGAATGCCTATCCTTTGCCCAGAATTAATGACCTTTTGGATCAGTTACAAGATGCCAGATACTTCAGCAGTATGGACCTCTTCACAGGATTCCACGAGATCCCCATGGACCCCAAGGACATTCCAAAGACAGCCTTCCTTGCTCTAGGAAAACTGTTTGAGTACCTCCAAATGCCCTTTGGACTCTGCAATACACCCCCCACCTTCCAGAGGATGATGAATTCAGTCTATGCCCCTTTGATTCACCACTGTCTGATTGTATACATAGATAATTCCAACATCTATTCAGCAAATTTTGAAGAATACCTGCACCACTTAGAGGAATTCTTCAAGCTCACCCGCAAAAATCACTTGAGACTAAATGCAAAGAAATGTTACTTTGGGAAACAGAAACTCGAATTCCTTGGATTCATAGTCTCAAAAGAAAGAACTCTTATAGACTCAAAGAAAACTGAGAAGATCAACAATTGGCCAGTACCCAAGACCCTAAAGGAGATACTATCATTTCTGATCTAGTATCCTATTACAGAAGGTTTATCAAGAACTTTGCTCAAATTGCTGCCCCAATCTGAATCCATCTCAAGAAAGGAGTGCCATTCAAATAGACAGAATAACAAGGAAAAGCCTTCAAGGAACTTAAAGATCACATGACTACAGCACCAATCCTTATGCACCCCAATCTACAGAAGCCATTCATCTTGTATACAGATGCCTCTAAAGATGGCCTCGGAGCAGTTCTAGCCCAGGAAGGACCTGATCAACAGCACCATGTGATAGCTTATACAAGCAGAGCTACCAATCAGCAGCAGATGAACTATGGTAGCACCAAACTGGAATGCCTTGCAGTCATATGGACAGTCACTCTATTCAAGCATTATCTCATCAGAAAAAGATTCACCCTGATCACAGACCATGTAGCCCTCAAATGGTTATTCAACTGCAAGGAACTCATGGAAATCCTAGCCCGCTGCATCCTTATCCTTCATGATTACAAAATCACCATCATTCACAAAGCAGGGAAAGCTCACAATAATGTTGATGTACTTTCCTGCCAGCCCTAATGAACCAGAGAAGGGTGTCTCAAGGAACTACACCATAAAGGAAGCTTCTCAGACCATCAAGGCACAAGAAGATCTCATTCGAAAAGAACATCAGAAAGCCCATGAAGGACAGACAAGTATAGAAGACAGGATTCGAAAACAATATCAACATTGGCCCCACCTCAGAACTCAAGTTCGGGACATCATTCAGAAATGTGACATCTGCCAGAAGTACCAAGGAAAGAAGAACTATCAAGCCCCTCTGCAACTGATTCCTCCACCCACTCACATCTTTCAAAGATGGGGAGTAGATGTAATTGGACTCTTACCAGTTACACTAAGAAGAAACAAATATATCCTTATATTTGTAGAATATCTGACTAAGTGGCCCAAGGCTTTCTCAATGAAAATTGCAGATGCCCTAACTATTGTAGGCCTCCTCCATAGACTCATACTCAGATATGGACCCTCAGAAGAACTCATCTCTGACTGAGGCACAGAATTCATCAATAACATAATTATAAGTTATGCCCGAATTCACAAGATCCACCTTAAAAAGACCACATCATACCACCTCCAGACTAATGGCATGACAGAAAGAATGAACCAGACCATCAAGAAAGGACTTGTCTGAGTCAACCCTACTAATTGGGACCTCTGCTTACCTGAGATCCTATGGGAAATTCAGAACACCCTGCCATGTCCACCAAACAAAAGCCATTCGAAATGATGTTTGCCAAGAGAACCAGAACCGCTGACCATGAGAATCTCGGAGACCTCCTTAAGAAAGCAGAATAGTTACAAAATCAAGCCCAAGGACAGATTATCAAAGTCCAGGAAAGACAAAAGAAGTACTATAACCAAAAACAGAAAGATCAGGAGATCAAGATTGGAGATCAAGTCCTAGTTTGGAGAAGTATGATTGAGACAAACTTTGCTGCCAAACTAGAACTGAAATAGGAAGGACCTTATTTTGTACACAACATCAGAGGAACCAGCATCTATTTAAGAAGTATGGATGGACGAACCCTGAGAACTCCAGTACATATCAATCACCTCAAACTATATTTCCCCTCTACACCATGAGCCAAAGGATTGATCAGCACCTCCAGACATCAGTCCTCAGCTCCTTCTAAGCCCTACCAGTCCCTCTACCCCAATTCGGCCAAGCCAATGGAAGCCCCCTTCAAAGGATCCAAGCTCATCAAGAAAATCTCACCTTGGCCAGATGCCTACTACAAGTCCACCAACTGCAGGCCTATTATGCAATTGGTGAACAATTGCAGAACCTTCCAGCCCCAGAACAGACCTACATCAGGAACACCACAGGTCTGACCAGAAGAGACACTACTGCCACAGACAGACTATACACCATTTATAAACAAAATCTCATAGCCCTGATATAGGCACAATTCTCCCTGAATAATATTCAAGGAATGAACCCTGTTACCTATTTGAGTATCATCAACTCTGTTGAAATGCTATTCTCTAAAAAAGGAGAAAAGCCCATAGAATAGAGTAACCCTAGTACAGACAATGAAGATGATGGAACAGGTATAGATACAGAAGCAGCCTATGCTTATTGGGATGATGACTGAAGAATAGTCTGAGATAGACTATCCTTCAGTGGGGGCTGATGTGATAAACCAAAACATATCACCCAAATTATATCTTAACCAGATGATGTAAATGATTATGCAAGATGATGCGAACACACAGCATAGTAACCAGCAACCATTGCTGCAGAAAACTGTATAAATAGCCAGAGATACCAGAAAGGGTCTGTTTACCTGTACAGACTCTGTACACCATACAGACTCTGTACACTGTACAGGTCCTGTACACTGTACAGACTCTGTACACCTGCCATAAGTAGCAGATCAATAGTTAGTCACATAGTAACCAGATAGCAACCAACTTGTATAAATTACCCCAGAGACAAGAGTGAATAAACCTCAGTCCAAAATTGAATCCAAAAGCAAAAGACAAGTCTGCCTACCACACTTCAAGAGGAACTCTACAGCCACTGTTAGGAGATTGTGAGTATTGGTCCCCTTTTCCACTCTGGTCCACTTTCTGATATAAAGAAAAAGTCTGTTATTGGTTTGCTTGCCAGATAAGCCTTAAGATTTGCCACCCAAGTTCAAGGAAGAACTTTGCTGCATTCCCAGAGAGCCTGTCTTTTTTACTACAAGCCAGTTTCTGATACAACTTCACAGTAAAGCTAGTCTATCGACACAACTCTGTGCAAATGAAGCCAGTCTTGACGTAACTTGCCAAGAATCTGAGTAGTATTCCCAGTTAAAGCTGCCGATTCAGGAAGGTTCCACGCCATTTCCCAGAAGCTGCCAATTCAGGAAGAATCTGTACCATCCGAGTTATTCCCCAGAAGCCCGCTAATTTAGGAAGAATCTGTATCACCCACTGTTTTCGAGTTATCCGCACTCCCAGAAGAACTCATGACATCCGAGTTATTCATTATTCCCAGCAAGCCTAAGAAGAATCTATGTCATACGATTCCCAGTGAGCCAAATTGAGTTATCCACCAAATTATCAGAATGTCCACATAAGGAACCCATTGCGCTACACAGAGATCAACATGCAGAAATCTCATAAGGAGAACTGCTAAATTGCCAGACTGTCACACACAGAGATCGTTGTGCTACACATGAAATTCTACCATTCCCAGTTGACCCAAGAAGGAAACCTGTTCACACAAATCGCCGTTACACCCAGAGAACCATCCCAATAAGGAAATCCGCATAAATCGACTGCCACGTGAACCGAGGAACTACTGTTGTATTCAGATTGACTATTATACCACTAAACACCACAGACCTTAGGAAATCTTAGAAAATTTTGTTGCTTTTTGACAAAGTAACTGGGGGCTCAAGCCAAACTACATCAACCCCCAACCTTATAATTTGCCTCCATTGAGCTGGTATGTTACAATATATATATTGTCTATACTATATAGTATCTATATATTTCTCTTTTATCAGTAATATAGTTCAATATATATTATTTTTAAACATATATAAATATTATCAAACAATATGATACTGCTATAACTTATATACTAAATATATATAATGTTTAAATATTAATCTGATGATATTATAAAATTATTACATCATTTATATATAAAGTATTCTGATTTATAATTTAGCTCTTCTAATTTATTTTAAATTTATAGAAATTATGTGTAATTTAAGCTTAGCACTGCAGAGAATTAGAGCTATTAGACAGGTTGAGAATGTGAAGTCACAGATGTGCAGGTATATAGTCAAATTATAATATTCTTGCTGCTTTGATTAGCTATTTGAGCCCACTAATACCCTCAGTCTCAGCAATTTCAACCTTGAATATATGTTGAGATAGAGAGGTGTTAAGATAGTAATAGCTATATATAAAATAAGAAGAGTATAGTATTGTCAGAAAATATACTGATAACTTTTATAGAAATACAGTTCAATTTAATGACATAGGTATCTCCCAAAAAAAATTTTCATTAGGAAATTCATAATAAATAATTGGGATATAAGTAGTTTGTTGTGATTGCTAAGAAATTTACTAAAAAATATATCTGAAAATTTACAGGAGTACTTAGAAATACATAAGATATTCCATGAATACCCAATCTTTAACAATATGTACTATTAGTTAATAATATAATATAGTAATCAATTTATTCATATTTATACAAATTTATATATGATTTCCATCAATGTATAACATCTATTTAAAAGTAACCAACAAAATATTTTTCTGTCATTTTCTTATTTATTTCACCATTCTATTTTCAGTTCCTTCCAACATAAGAATCATATTCATACTATTGCCATATATCAGATCAGTTTCCTGATGATAATTGCTATACTTCAATGAATAATTAACTCTTTCCACATCATGTGTCTTAACATCATTCAAAAGGAGACAATAGGCCTCATTTTGGACTACTTTTTTAGATATTCCCTGAACAGATTGTTGAAATACATTACCCAAATTGAGCATAACCTATGTATTAGCAATCCACTGAATGTGGTTCTTATCCCCAATTTGCTTATAGGTGATACTGAGATTGCTGCTATTGTATCCTGGGTAGAGCTAATGATGGTATAGAAGGTACTCATCTAATTTATTGCAAAAAGATGAGTTCATTGGTAAAGATGTAAGATTGGGTAACAATCTTGAAATATTTATATCCATAGAGGAGATAGCCCTCCTTTTAGATTTGATGATATTATTTTTCATGCCTTCAGAGAGATATTGGTCAAACCACAATTTGGCATAAGTGTTGAAAAGAGAGACTAAGAATGCATCAACAACATATGGGCCATAGTAGATTTGCATTACACTGAAGAATAAAGAGAGAGGGTTAATATATGAAACAATCTATTAAAAATCTATGCCATTTCTACACCCCTTTCTCTATAACTTCCATCTTCCAAACTCATATTCAACTTACACAAAAATTGACTACTTATCCAATTAAGCTCTCTACTACATTTGGCAACAATTTCTTTCCCTCTCAGTTAAACTGACCAATAGTCCAACACTCTAGTTTAAAGTGCTTGGCCAATTTCATCAGTCTGGAATTATTGTCAACCATGCACTGTCACCAGTATGTCAGTAGCCCAACATTATTGTATGGGTAATTTTTGTGTAACTAGAGAGTTGTGCTCAAATTTAGTGTGACATCACTAATAAATTCAAAATGCTATAGAATTTGGTAGAGTAGGTAGTCTGAATAACAGTAAAGAATTTAGCAATTTTATTTTTATTTTAGAAACAGTGTAGACAATAAAAGATAATAAAATACAGAAATCTCTTGCACCAATACCTTTTGTCATATTATATGTCCATAGTAGAACAAGATTCACTCAAAAAGCTATTTATAGCTTATAAAGTGAATCTTGTTTGACCATGCCTGTCTCTCCACTAGATAAGAAGTTTAGTTGACTATTATATATATACACACCTTGTTTGTCTCAATATTATTACTCATTAAGGATTTTGAGGATGGTCCTATGAATGTCTGAATAAAATGTGTAATATCTTCCTTAAGAATGACAAACCAACTTCCATCAGATAGGTAAACATGGTTGAAAAGATCCTGTAAGAAGTTGTGGAAGTCTGGTGGTACTTGCACTGTCAATTGGAAGTCGAATGAGGTTGAAGTAGACATATTGGCAAGAAAGTGGTAATTATAAGTGGCCATTGGTGGGGAGAGAGTAGTGAGTGAGTGAAAGTTTGAGTGAATTTTCTCACTCTTTTAATAATATAATAACTCAGGTCCATTCATTAAATTGTTTTAACCAGCTGGTCTTAGAATACTATATTGAGAATTTGTCTGGAAATTTGAGAAAAACATTTAATTATCATGGTAACCTTTTTTGTTCAAGGGGGTGTATGAGAAAATATTTTTATTAAGGATGGTGATGGGGGGAGCATGAAAAATAGGAGATTATTTTTTTTATACTATTGAAGAAAGTGAGAGCAGATGTGAGGTATAATTCAAATGGTCATAATTCACTTTATAATTCTATTGAGTGGGTGAGTGAGTGAGTGTACTGGTATGTATGTGGCTGAGTATTGACTACTTAGAAAAAATTAAGGCTGAGGGTTGATAACTTAGGACAAAAATTTAAGGCCTAGTGTTGATAACTTTGGACAAAATTAAGGCCGAGTGGCATGCAGAAAGACATTTGTTAAAGGGCGATGTGAAAAAAAAAAAAGATCTGGTCACATATAAATAACTAGATATATGAATCATATATTATTATTTTTTAGAAATAGTAGTAGTATACTGTTACAATGGCTGGACTATATTGGGACAGGTGCAGTGTAACAATGCATTACAGAGGATGCAACAAGCCAATGAGCAGATGGCAGGTCGGAGGTAATTGGCAACAGTTGTAGAAATTTGCTTTTTATATCTGGTTGCAAGATGAAGGAAAGGCCAACTAAAATAACTGTGCATTCTAACAATCAATGATAGAATTCAAGAGCACTAGGTCGTTGGTTGGGGTTAATATGCCAACAGTTTCGAATGATGTCATTGAACGATGTTGGTGCATCAGAGATCAACTCCCCTCAAAGACTATTAGGATTGTAGTGACAGCTACCAATATATCAGCTTGTGGTGGAATGCCAATGGTCAACTGCCACAATAGGGTTCCCAAGCATTAGGCATCTGATTTCTGAGTATAATATTCTCTCTTAAAGATCTCTGGAGAGAGATATTCTATTTGACCATAGACACCTTTCTGGGAATTTGCATCTTCTATAGCTTGACTAAGGCTGACATCAATCAGGATTGTGGGAATGAGACTTGAAGAGTACTCATTCCCCAGGTGGGGATACTTATGGTTGAATCCCATATTATGGAAACTGGCTAAGTGGCTGGAAAGTTTTATGGCATATGTGAAAACTATATTTCAGTCACTATCTTATTCGTAAGGCTGCATAATTGTCAGATATTCTTCAGTTTCAGTATGTCATGATACAGCGACAATATTCATTATAGGAGCACCATTGGTGTTTTTTCAGCAGCAACTCAAATAGAAATTCAGCATTAACTATATTGGTGATATAAAAATATAGATTTAACTGAAACTCACCTCTTCAACCATCGACAATTTCAATTCTTTGGCAACCACCTTTTACTATGCTGACTTGATATAAAATTCTATCTGGTAAACTGTGGTAAACCCACCATTGACAACTTGTGTTAATAGTTTGAATTCAAATGGAATCCAAACAAGATATGGCTCCAGCTATGGTATGGCCAAGGTATTGAGACAGGTATAGAGTTCTTGGTCATATTTGGAATATTGATTCTTCCAGGCCAAGATTTCAGTTTGGTGATCTCTGTATAGATGTTCAAAGGGCTTTAGTTGGTGGATTGGGTTCGTCTTTGATGATGATACAATATATATCTAATTAATTATTGTAATATTCTACCTATCCTCAAACATATCAAAACCCACCCTCCCCCCCTCCTCTCCCTCTCTCCTCCCTTTGTCATCTACTCTCTATTCTCCTTCATATCTCAGCCACAGCTGTGTTCCTTTGCTCCAATCTGTCAATATTACAAACCCATGTTGTATGACCTGCTCACCACATTGCAATCTGCCTATCTCTTGGGCACCTTGTAATACTAACCATGAATGCAGAGCTAATTCCATTACCATAAAAGGAGATTGCTCATTTACTAACAGGTATCATATCGAAGATGGGGCCATGGTAGAACTTCTGAGAGCATTGGAAGCACAGGAAGCAGGGGAGAGGGAGTAGGCTGCTGAACATGACTTGAACTTAGTGCAGGAGGAGCAGACTGCGGACTTGTAGAGGATGGGGCCATGCTATATCATTATTCCTTATGAACAGTACCACAAATATTTTCTCTTTGAATGTGAATGGGTTATGGGGCTCTGGGCGGTACAGGAACATTTTTACTTGGCTCAAGGGTTTGGAGGCTGATCCCTTTTTACTGCAGGATGTTAGATGTGAGGATGAGAATGATCGGGTAGAGTGGACTAGGGAATGGGGTGGGGCTGCGGCTTGGTTTGGAAAGGTAGCAATTTTGGTAAGGAAGGGTAGAGGCGAATTGGGGGAAATCAGGAGCTGGGGAGATTGCTTGGTCTGGGGAGACTGGCATCAGCCAGGGTGGGAATCTGTGAAGGTGGGCTCCTGCTACTGCTCTGCAGCTAGGGGGGAGAGGATTGCATGGATTAGGGAGCTGCTAGAGGAGGGTATTCTCTTAGAGGAGGGGGTCGATATGCTAGGTGGAGATTTTAATATGGTTTGGGATCAGCATCTAGACAGGACAGATGGAGGGAGGAATGCTGGAGGCAGAAGTGGAGGTTTGGATGCATGGGAAGAGGTGGAGACATTGAGCTCTTTGGGAGATATGAGCAGAACCAGGTGGGGTGATACTAGGGTCTACACACATTGGGTGAATGGCTTGGGCACAAGGATTGATTGGATTCTGATGGCAGAGTGCTGGGGATCAGTTGTTTGGAAGACATTGGAGGTGGAGTGGTGCCCATGGTCTGATCACTGGGGACTTTGGGGGCAGGGGCAGTTTGGGGGGAGTGGAGATGGACCCGGACATTGGTGCCTTATCTCCTCCCTGCTGGCTGAGAAGGGGTTGTGGGAATTGTGGGTGGCAGATATTCAGGCAAAAGTTTTTGCCTGGAGGCATGAGGGGTTGCCAGTAGCTGTCCGCTGGATGAGATTGAAAGAGGCTGCGAGGGTTTATTGGGGGGAGGCTGGTAGAGAGGCTGGGAGGCAGAGGAGGAGGTGCACGAGGTATGCTTCCAACAGGTTGAGGAGATTACAAATGGACTGGGTGGATTTGCTTAATGTTGTTGGGGTGGCAGATTGGAGGATCGAGAGAGCAAAATTGGAGATTGTGGAGTTACAACAGGTGTTGAGGGAGGAGGAGAAGACTCATATGCAGGGCATGGCTGCTAGACTACAGTGGCAGGGGTTTGAGGAGGGTGAGCGGCCTACTGGATACCTATCAAGACTTCTCAAAGCCAGAAGAGTGCGCCATCAGTGGGATGGGATCTTGGATACTAATGGGGATATGATACACAGCACACAACAAATCCTAGGGGTGTTGAAGGAGAGATGACAGGGCTTGTGGAGTGAGGGAGAAGGGGGAGCTGATGGAGCAGAGATTGCAGACTCACTGGAAGAGTGGGGGCTGCCACAGGTAGCTGGACTGGGGGACTTGATCTTACCAGTGCAAGGAGAAGAGATTCGGAGTGTCCTGGTAGCAACTAAACTAGGGACGGCACCTGGGGAGGATGGACTGCTATGGGACTTTTGGAAGAAGATGGTTGATGTCCCTGGAGTTTTGGGGGAGATGGCTGCTCTTTGTGACCATGTCCTTCAGAGCGGTGAGTGGGTGGGGGAGCAGGATCTTGGGCTGGTGGCATTATTGTATAAAGAGAAGGGGAGAAGAGAGGACTGGAAGAACTGGAGACCGATCATGCTTCTGGATATGGACAGGAAGATAGTGACCAAGGTGATTGTTGCAAGACTGCAGGGAGTTGCCCAACAGGTGCTGGGGGAGGAGCAGCGGGGCTTTGTTGGGGGCAGACTTATAAGAGATGGGACTGTGTGGGTTCATGGTGTGATCGAAGGGGCCTGGGCCTGCAGCCTGGATGGAAGGTTGGTCTTTTTGGACCAGGAGAAGGCCTACGACCGTGTATGATGGGTGTGGCTGGGCAAGGTATTGGACCGAGTTGGAGTGCCCCCAAGGTTTAGTGCCTCTATGCTGAGTCTGCTGGAGAGCAGTCAGGCAGCTCTGACGTGTAATGGTCACTATGGGAGGGCGTTTCCCTTGGGAAGAGGTGTTCCTCAGGGGGATCTGCTGTCCCCTATTTTTTATGCTCTTTCGCTGGAGCCATTGATAGATAGGATTCACCGAAAGGTGGCAGGACTCTCTATATATGGTATAGTGTGGAAGGTTGGGGCCTTTGCTGATGATATAGTGGTTGGACTTGGGGATGTGGCAGATGTAGAGGCACTACAGGAGACTGTGGAATGGTATGAGACCCACTCGGGGGTGAAGCTCAACTGGCATAAGTGTGAGACAATGGTGCTTGGGAATGGGCTAGTGGGTGGGGACATCATTGGAACAATTGTCCCTACTGGGGAGGTGGTGCAGTATTTGAGCATCTTCCTCTCTGTATATGGTTCTGTCTTGCCACGAGGGTGGTGGGAGAGCAGAGTGAACATTTGGGGGGAGGCCCTTCATGGATGGGGAGCTCTCTAGCAGGGCAAGTGTCTATTTTGAATGTTTACTGGTTCCCCAAGCTGTGGTATGTGGCATATCACCTCGACTTCCCAGCATGGGTGGTGAAGAAGCTGATGAAGATGGCTAGGGATTGGATTTGGGCAGGGAGGAGGTCCCAGGTCAGTTGGGATACTCTTGCAAGGCCGGTAGTCAGGAGAGGTCTTGGGCTGGTGGACTTTCCTAAGAGGATGCACTGTTTGCGAGCTTGGTGGTTGAAAAGAGCTGTGGAACTACAGGGCAGAAGCTGGGTGCCTCTGATGCAGAAAGTGTGGGAGATGCGAACATCTCCTCAGGGGTCCTTCAGTGATCTGCTCTCTTTGGTGGGGCTGAATGGAATTCAGCAGTTGAGGTTTAAGGGCTTTTGGTAGGGCATGGCTGATGGAGCCCACTGCATTGGTCTGTGCTGGCAGGGCAATGAGGGGGAGGTGGTCTGGGGGCTGAATATATGGCATTGGGATAGATTGCTCCTGGGAGGTGCTCCACTTGCTATATTTGATATTGGGGAAGGGGTAGAGTGCCAGCAGGGGCTCAGCCAGGATCTTTGGCCAAGTGGCTGGCAGGGGGTAGGGATCGGTGAGGAGTGGGACTGGGCCAGGGTCTGGTCTTGGAGTGCAGAGGTATGGAGGTGGCTTCCCCCCAAGTTCTGGGTGGTATGGTGGAGAATGTTGCGGAGGAATGTCATGCTGAATTTCCATACAGGGTATTTAGTGGATGGAGGACAATTTGAATGTGAGGAGTGTTATGATGTTGGGAGAGCTGGGGGTCATGTACAGACACCAGAACATTGGCTAGGAGAGTGTGAGGTTCTGGGGGACTTTTGGGCTGAGATAGGGGATCAACTGGGTGTAGGGCATAGGCTGGTGGGGGAGGGAGATAGATGGGAGGACTTGAGATCTCGGCTCGTGGGTGGGGTGGGTAATAGTTGGCTCACTGTAGAGTGAGTACTAGCAATATGGGTAGGACTGGCAGGTCATTAGCTCTTTGTATTTGAGGAGGGATGGCGGTTGGGGCTGGGGGAGAAGGTGTTGAGATGGGAAGGGCTATTGGGGGATCTGCTGGCTGGGTAGTGGGTGGGTTGGGGACCTCAGGGGGGCCGACGACGAGGTTTGGTGATGAGGATATGTGAGCAGAGTGGTGGAAGGGTGGGGATAGTGTTTGACAAGGTGGTCTTTCATCGGGAAGGGGTA
>RBNI01001726.1:0-21107 GCA_003990745.1 Jimgerdemannia flammicorona | reverse complement strand
AAGAGGAAAGTTCTCGGCAAAGATGACAAATGATGACGAATAAAGTTCTACAAGTTTCCAGGACATTCAGTGGCTAACTAAATAAGTACTAGTTAATGCTCGGCGCCAAGAAGGGGATTTCTAAGTATGCAGAAAGTGCCGGAAGGTTATAGAATATTCAAGAAAGACAGAGAAAAGAAATAACTACGCTAAAATGTTACATTCCAACTGGCTTGCTGTTGCTCTTCTTATTATAGAGCTTGGACCAGGTTCTGGTACCTTTAGTAACAGAGTAGAATTCAGACTCCTTATAGTATTCTTCATCATCCATATCACTAATCTCCTTGATGACTACTACATTGGTTTGTTCTCTAGTTCTAGTAATATTGCTTGATTGGGTCTTGCATCTTATTTCAGTTATGTAACTCTTTGTATAATGGCCTTTTTCTCCATATCTGAATCATGTGATATTGTATTCTTCTGTAGTAGCTACAAATCTCTGTACTGGTCTCCTGTTGACACTTCAGACTTCTCTAATAATATCATCAAGGTGTGCAGTCATCTCAGCAAACTGCTTAGTAAGTTCCTCTACTGGATCAACTTTGACTATCTTTGGGATAGGTGGAGATAGTTGTCTGTTTATAACTATGGCAGATATGATACTGATTGGCTTTGATGACTCTATCTAAATACTAGCTATTTTCTCCATTGAGTGTTTGGCAGAGTGTCTGGTAGTCCAATATCTCAGTACAAAGACCACTTTCTGATTGGAGATCAGAGCAGCTAGGGTAGACTGATTACTAGAGCAATTTCAGGATGAACTCCTTTGAGGAAGGTTGAATCAGCTATTTGTTCCTTGAGAGCATCATCATAGCCAGCCAAGACAATCTAGTAGCAGATTCAGATATAGAATAAGTTGGAATCTTCACTAAGTCTCTGGCAGATAGTGTTGAGTTGATTCTTGAAAGCTTACTTGATCTCTTCAGTGTAGTATATAGTTCTGAGGAAGGCCTTTATGTTGGCAAGTTTGGCTGTATCAGTATCAGCAATAGTGGCTATATTGAACTTGTCTCTGACAGGTCCTCCGAGACTGACTAATAGAAGGGCCAATTGTACATCTATACCAAGGGCTCATATAGTAGCAAATTGTTCAAAGTCTTCAATAAAGGTCAGGATTAACTCTTCAGTAGTATATCCATAGAATATAGGGGAATATATTTTTATCTTATCTAGTAGTTATTCATTTTTTAGCTTGAAAGTGAGGAATTCATCTTGAATCACCAACCAATGGGTACTAAGTTGTCATGTAGTAGTCACTGAGTTCTTCAAATTTGTCAGATTCTCTCCAAGATATATCTCTTAGACTAACTACAAGTTTGTTATAAGTAAGTTCTTATTAAAGTACCTTTCTAAGGTCTTATAGTCCTCAAATATCTTATCTTTAAACTGTCTTGTTATCTCTTAGATTGCTTGCATAGAATTGAGGGTAAGTGAATTTGACTGACTTTATTTCAAAGGAAATAAGAGGGGTATTTATATAAAATATAATTCAATGGTTGCTAAGTTATAAAGCTAAATATAAATTCCAATAACTAAATAAAATACTAGAACACAGAAAACTATAGTTGTAAGTACAAGTTCAAGTATCTGTATAAATAATTGTACAAGTTTAGGATGTCAGTAGAATTTCGGTGGTACAGGAAAAGAAAACCAGAAGAATTCTGAGTTATGTAAGATCAGAATGCCAGAAGAATTACAGTTATACAGAAAAAAGATGCTGGTAGAATTCAGTGTTACCAAGAACTTAAAGCAGAATGTTCAAGACCATGGGGGCTTCACCTTCATCACTATCATCAAGGCCAGAGGTCAGAGACAGGATGTCTTCAAAGGAGATGAGGTCCGTGAACGTTTCGTCCATTCCATGTATGTCGCACGTTTCACATGCTTCGCGCATGTCGCGTGGGATGACGTCATCAGTGATGACGTCATCATGGGTGACGTCATCTCGTTCGGCAGTGGCAGGGCTCTCCAATCTATGACATTCTCTTCCACAAAATAAGGAACAAATGTGGAGTCTTGGGGAGGTCTAACCTGGATACTGGGGCCTTGGAATACTGAGATCAATTCTTGTATGAATTGATCTGGGTTGTTCTGGAGAATGGGACATCAGAAGTCCTCTACTTTATCACTATTGGGAATGATAGTGGACTGAGCCTCTGTGGCCACCATGGCCTCCAGTACATTAGTGTGGTGAGCTGATAGTTTCTTGAAGTCTGAGATCCTAGTGTACTCCAAGTTGGGGATTGACCATAATGCATGCCAGAAGACCTGATGAATCTTTTTTGCTGTTTTTATTTTATATATATCTATGGGAATAGTATCTTGAATCTTCTGGGGACTGGCCTGAGGGAACTCCTGGCAGAGGAGGTTTCCTATTTCATACTTCTACCATATCCAGAGACATTTGATAGCAATGGTAATCCTTGTTTCTATTTCACAATAGTAGAGAATAAAATGATAAGGATTGTTAGTATCTAGATTAAAGCTAGGAGTCCTTCTTATATGGGTCTCCATGGCTCTCCTGATGTCTTGGAACATCCTATCCTGGACTGAGGGGCCTTGGTGGTTCCTGGACCTTGAGGTTGGTGAGCAGCAGATATTTTGTTTGTAGTAAGTCTTTAGAACTATTTCTGTGAGCTTTGTTTGGATTGCTACTACTGTAGTTTCTTGATCCTTCTTTTATATTCCTTGAGATGTCTGTCTTGTGGTCACAATGACTTACAGTTGGTCATCATTGCTCATCTTGTAGTCCAGATGAGTTATGATATATAATCTTTTTATACTCTGATCTGATAGCTTTTAAGAAAAGGCTGTCTCCTATGCTGATGTCATCATTCTGAGATCACTATTACATCTTCCTTCTGAATAAGGATCTTCTCTTGAATGTTCTTATTCATTAATCCAGTTCTGAAAAATTTGCTGATCTCATAACCCCTGGCAGGGGGTTAAAAAGTAGTATTTATAGAGTAGCATCTTCTTTATATATTTTGGTATAATGGTGAAGAGTTGCTCCCTTCATATAGAGCAAGGGCCTAATTCTGATTTTGATCAATTTGTTGATAGTTTGAACTTCTCTGGCTTCAAAAGTCTCACAGATGAGTAGTTGCTGGTACCATATCTCTTAGAGAATGGTCCAGACAGATTGTCTGCTAGTCATGAGATATGCTGTTATGATTTATTAACTAGAACCTTTTGAGTAGTCATTATATTTTACTTCTCTTGTATAGATTCATGGTACTTCTTGAGTCTGTTCCTGTGTACCATAGTAAGCAGTATGGTCTCTGAGAGTTTTCTAAGCCAGAAGGTAGTTCTCTTGATATCTTGTATATAGAAGAGTTCTTTCCATTTAGACTCTAGTTTTTGTAACCATAAGGCTTATACTATATTTTGATACAGTAGGATCTTTTTTCTGATTTGTCAGTACTTGTGACTTGATGATGTAATCTTCAGCCTTCTTTCTGTTTTGGTATAGTCTCTGAATTTCTGAGTCAACCTATCTCCAAGTTAGGTCCAGATTTGTGGCTGAGGTTCCATTGAAATCTTCTTCTCTGAAGAGCAGCTCTCTCAGGGTGAAGTGTATACTCTGTGACCATATATCTTGTAGAACAGAAATAGCAGTTGGGAGATAGTTATCCCAATTATCATATGTGTCTGAGATCTTCACCAAGATGTTCTTAAGAGTCTTGTTGGTTCTCTCTGTCTATCTATTTCCTTGAGAGTGGTATGCAGTGGTCTTGATATGCTCAATCTTATATTTCTGATATATTATCTCATAGAATCTATTGATAAATTCTGTGCCATAGTCTGTAGTGATTTGTCTTGGTATCTTGTAGCAACAGATGATTTCTCTGTACAGAAAGTTGGCTATAGAGAGAGCATTGACTTCTTGTAATGCTTCTACTTCTATTCATTTAGTAAAGAGGTCTATAATAACTATAATATAGTAGTTTTCTGATAGTATCACTGATAGTAGTCTAATAATATCCATTATGATGTAGTGGAAGGGGATAGGCTCAATTTTTGATGATCTAGTTACCTGGTCTTACTGATCTTGTTCTGTTTTTAGTACTTATCATACCCTTTGACAAATTGGCACAGGTCTTCTTCCATCTTAGGCCACTACATAGTTCTTTTTACTTTATTATATATCTAGGTATTCTTGTTTGTATACTTCCTTCATTACTTGATACTTCTTGTATTTGAGTATTATAAGCTTTCCTCCTTTTTTGAGTATAGTATTGTCTAGTTTAAATTGTTTTTAAGTTCAGTTGAAGATGGTGATAGTCTAGAGTTCAAGGTGGTTAGATATCTTCTGCTGCCTGAGGTAGTTGATTAATCTATAGTATAGCTCCTTATTCATGTTGAATAGTCTTAATAGGAGTGTTTTGGGGTATCCTTAAGAGTACATCAGCATTGACATTGGTTCTTCCTGAGCAGTACTTGATAGTACAGTCATACTCTTGTAGCCTGTAGATCTATCTGGCATATATTCTTTTGTAGTTCAGAGTGTGGAATAGCTAGATAAGAGCAGAATGGTCTGTTTGAATTGTGAAGTATTTCCCAGCTAGATAGTAGTGGAACTTATCTACTGCCCAAACTACTGCTAAGCATTCAAGCTTATATAACTCATAGTTCTGTTCTGCTCCATAGATACCTCAGCTTACATAGGAGATGATATATTAATATCCATCTTTCTTCTGAGCTAGGACTGCTCTAAGTCCTATAGTGCTTGTATCTGTCTGCAGGATGAACTTGAGGTTCCAATCTGGTCTTCTGAGGATAGATGCTTGGGTCAATCTGGTCTTGAGTTTATTGAAGGTTTCTTGATATTTCTTGGTCTATTTAAATTTGGTCTCCTTCTTCAGTAGCTTGTAGATAGATGCTGCAATATTAGAGTATCCTTTGATGAATCTTCTATAATAGGAGACCAGTCTAAGGAAGACATAGACTTCTGTAGTTGTTCTGGGTCTTGGGTAGGCTGCAATAGCCTCAATTTTCATAGGGTCTGTATGAATTCCAGTCTGATTGATGAGGTGTCCTAGGTTGGCGATTTTCTGAGCTACAAACTTATACTTCTTGGGCTTAATGTAGAGGTCATACTCCTTGAGCTTCTTGAGAGCTAGCTGTATATAGCATCTGGTCAATCCTATCATACTTCTTGACTTCAAATAGAGTGGTGTGATTGTGATTTCTGACTATAAAAAAGATCTTGCCACTATAATCAGAGTCAATTACTCCTCCTTTAACTAAGATTTCACTTTTGGCCAGACTGCTCCTGGTCTTGATAATTCTGGCATAGTTCTCTGGCAACTTGACTTCAATTCCAGTATTAAGTAGAGTGGTGTTCTGTAGTTCAAGAATAGCATCTTGAATACTGATAAGGTCTATTTCTATAGCTTCTTCAGTTTTGTATTCTGGAATCTTGGCTTTAGGGTAAAACTTCTTAACCTTGAGAGTAATGTCTGGTTCTTATTTCTCCTCATAATCACTGTTAGCTTGAAGCTCTGGGGGCTGATCATCTTCTTCAGCTTTCCTTTTTACTTCAGTAACTTCTTGCTTATACTTTTGTTGGTGGATTTTCCTGACTTCACTGATATAGAACCAGCAGTCATTCAGGTGTTCAGAGCAGTACATTTTGGTACCATGGGGGTATCTTCCTTAAGAGACATAGCTATCAATAATCTTATTATACTACTGCTCATTTGTGAGCTTAGGTGTCTTGCTCTTATTCTAGTATACTAAGTATATGAAGACTTCTGTGTCTTCTTTATCTCCTTTCTCTATGTCTGGTAGTACTCCTTTGTAGATATTGATAGAAACTTGTACCTTTCTTTCTCTATAGTTGATCTGCATCTTCTGAGAATTGAGGTCAATGACAGCCTTGGCCTTGTAAAGCCATATGTTGCCAATGAGGATGTTATAGTTAGTGGTACTTGTAACAATCACATCTACTGGGATAGTAGCTCCTCTTTTCTTGATAGAGACTTCATAAATCTTGCCTAGGAGGATAGCTTGTATACTATTTGCTATGACATAGACCATTTTGGAACTCTTCAATGTCCCAGCCTAGGTAGTCAATTGTCTTCTTACTTATGAGACATCCTCCAGCACCAGTATCAATAATGGCATCAAAGATACAATCTTCAATCTGATATGGAGTGTAGGCTGATGTCTTGCACTGATCTTTAGATTCTTTATCTAAGTCTTCAGATTCTTCTTATACATTGTGAGCTTCTACAATCTTGTACTCTTGATTCTTGATAGTGGTTGCAAGTCTTACTCTCTACTACTGTCTGAAGGCAGAGACTTCAGCTAGTTGTCCAAAAGTAGCATTGACCTTCTGTTCCTTAAGATCCTTATAGATATCATACTGGTGGATCTTGGTCTTATACAGCTTCTATTCTTTCTTACTTTCACTTTCTCCTGAGACTAGAGTAGTACCTTCAATAATTTGGTAGACAGCTTCATCTAACTCCATATCTTAATCAATCTCCTCAAATTGGGTCTTACTTTAAATAGTGACAGCTGGAATCTTCTTTGGTCTTCCAACTGGCTTACTATTGCTCTTCTTATTATAGAGCTTGGACTGGGTTCTGATACCTTCAATAATAGGGTAAAATTCAGACTCCTTATAGTATTCTTCATTATCAGTATCACTAATCTCCTTGATGACTACTACATTGGTTTGTTCTCTGGTTCTGGTAGCATTGTTTTGTTGGGCTTTGTGTCTTGTTTTAGTCATATAACTCTTTGCATAGTAGCCTTCTTCTCTACATCTGAAGTATATAATATTGCATTCTTCTATAGCAACTATAAATCTCTATACTGGTCTCCTATTGGTATTTCAGACTTCTCTAACAACATCACCAAAGTGTGCAGTCATCTTGGCATACTGCTTGGCAAGTTCCTCTACTGGATCAGCTTTGGCTATCTTAGAAGTAGGTGGAAATAGTTGTCTATTTACAACTATAGTGGATATGATATTGTTGGCTTTGATGGCTCTATCTTAATACTGGTTATTTTCTTCATTGAGTGTTTGGCAGGGTGTCTGGTAGTCTAATATCTCTATACAAAGACCACTTTCTGGTTAAAGGTCAGAGCAGCTAAGATAGACCAGATTGCTAGGGCAATTTCAGGGTGAACTTCTTTAAGGAAGGTTGAATCAGCTATTTGTTCCTTGAGGGTATCATTATAGTCAGCCAAGACAATCTGATAGCAGATTTGGGTGTAGAATGAGTTAGAATCTTCACTAAGTCTCTGATAGATAGTGTTGAGTTAATTTTTGAGAGCTTGCTTGATCTCTTCAGTATAGTATATAGTTCTGAGAAAGGTCTTCATATTGATAAGTTTGACTACACTAGTATCAGCAATGGTGACTACATTGAACTTATCTCTGGTAGGTCCTCTGAGACTGATAGATAGAAGGACCAATTGTACATCTATATCAAGGACTCATATGGTGGTAAATTGTTCAAAATCTTTAATGAAGATCAGAATTGACTCTTCAGTAGTATATCCATAGAATGTGGGGGGATATATTTCTATCTTATCTTGAATTCTTGCAGGGGTGACTCTTGTAGTCAGAGTAGTCGTTATGGTAGTTATTCATTTTTCAACTTAAAAGTGAGAGATTCATCTTGAATTACCAGCTAATGGATACCAAGTTGTTACATAGTAGTTGCTAAGTCTTTCAAATATGTCATATTCTCTCCAAGGTGTATCTCTTAGACTAACCTCAAGTTTGTTATAAGCAAGTTCTTATTGGAGTGTCTTCCCAAGATCTTATAGTCCTCAAACTTCTTATCTTTAAACTATCTTGTTATCTCTTAGATTGCTTGTATGGAATTAGTATAAGTGAACTTGACTGACTTCATTTTAAAGAAAATAAGAGGGGTATTTATACAAAATATAATTCAATAGTTGCTAAGTTATAAAGCTAAATATAAATTCCAATAACCTAATAAAATACTGGAATAGAGAAAACTATAGTTGTAAGTACAAGTTCAAGTATCTGTACAAATAGTTGTACAAGTTCAGGATGCCAGTAGAATTTCAGTAGTATAGGAAAAGGATATCAGAAGAATTTCTAAGTTATGCAAGAACAGAATGCTAGAAGAATTTCAGTTATATAGATAAAGAATGCTATATCAAGAACTTAAAGCAGAATGTTTAGGACTATGGGAGCTTTATCTTTATCACTATCATCAAAGCTAGAGGTCAGAGACAGGATGTCTTCAAAGGAGATAAGGTCCATGAACATTTCATCCATCTCATTGCATATATTATATATTTCAGGTGCTTCGCATATGTTGCACAAAATGATATTATTACTGATGATATTATCACATTTGGTAGTGGGGGCTCTCCAATCTATGACATTCTCTTCTACAAAATAAGGAACAAATATGAGGTCTTAGAGAGGTCTAACCTAGATGCTGGGGCCTTAGAATACTGAGATCAATTCTTATATGAATTGATCTGGATTGTTCTGAAGGATAGGATACCAGAAGTCCTCTACTTCATCACTATTGAGAGTGATAGTAGACTGAGCCTCTGTGGCCACCATGGCCTCTAGTATATTTGTATGGCAGGCTCATAGTTCCTTGAAGTCTGAGATCCTAGTATACTCCAAATTGGAGATTGACTATAGTGCATGCCTGAAGATCTGATGAATCTTCTTTACTGTCCTTATTTCATATATATCTATAGGAGTGGCATCTTGAATCTCCTGGAGACTGGTCTGAGGGAATTCTCAGCAGAGGAGGTTTCCTATTTCATACTCCTGCCATATCCAGAGGTATTTGGTAGTAATAGTGATTCTTGTTTCCATTTCACAACAGTAGAGAATATAATAATAAGAGTCACTAGTACCTAGGTTGAGGCTAGGAGTCCTTCTTGTACAGATTCCCATAGCTCTTCTGATGTCTTAGAATATACTATTCTGGACTGAGGGACCTTGGTGGTTCCTGAACCTTGAGGTTTGGTGAGCAGCAGATATTTTATTTATAGTAAGTCTTTAGAACTATTTCTGTAAGCTTTGTTTGAATTGCTGTTGCTGCAGTTTCTTGATTCTTCTTTTATATTCCTCAAGATATCTGTCTTGTGGTCACAATCTCATAGTTGGTCATCATTGCTCATCTTATAGTCTAGATGAGTTATGCCATATGATCTTCTTGTACTCCAATCTGATAGCTTGTAAGAAAAGACTGTCTTCTATACTGATATCATCATTCTGAGGTCACTGTTATAATAGATAAAGAATAAGTAGACAAAAATGAACAAGTAGATAAATATCAAACTTCTCCTTTTAAAATTATATAATTATAAATACTTAATAAGTCATATTATAATAATAATTTAAGAATTTATTTTTATTTTTTTATTTTTATTTTTTATAAGTACAGATATACTTTATTAATCTTAATATAAATAAATGTCTACTTGCTATAGTAGGACTAGTAGTCTTACAGAATTGAATTTAGAAAGTTCTAGAATTCCTAACTCTCTCTTCTCTTTTACCTTGTCTTCTTAGCTGTTCAGATGTCCTATTTCTCTATCTCACTCACTCAGGTCTTAACTATTACAGTCTCTAACTACTCTATACTACTGCTATCACTTTCTTAAGAATACATATATCTCTCTACTCTAATTCTCTGAGCTACTATTTCTATATTATCTCTCTTAATATAAATTTTCACTACTCAATCAAGTCCCCCAAGCCCATCTACCTCTCCACCTCAAACATCCACCACAATCTCAGAATTATTGCTAGCCAAAATTGAGTTTTTTTTTTCAAATATTATTTTTCAACAAAATATAAAAAAGAGCTTCACAGATTTATAGCTAAATAGGGTTTCTACAATACTATAAAGCTGGTTTTGTAAAAATGTTTTTCAAAGATAGGCATCAAAAATTATTAAATTTAGAGTAGCGGGGGGGAGGTGGGGGAGGGTTTTGGCCTATATATGGTGTCCTATGCCAATAGTCATTTTTTCTTTTAAAACTTTATTCCTAGATAATTGATATAATAATAAAAAAAGAAAAATCATAATCTAATAGTAAAATTTCTTGAATTTACTTCTATAGAGAATTTTTTATAATTATTCTCTTATATATATATGAAAATGGTCAAGTATAATGTCTCATACCTATTTTTTAAATATAATAATAATAAAAGAAAAATCATAATCTAATAATAAACTTTCTTAAATTTATTTCTATAGAGAGATTTTTTTTATTATTCTCTCTTATATTTGTAATAATTAATTTTTTTATAAAAATATTGCTTAAATTGTATTGTATAACTACAATTTCCATACCTATACTCAACTATTTTAATATATGAGAGAGAATAATAAAAAAAAAAACTCTCTATAGAAGTAAATTTAAGAAAGTTTGCTATTAGATTATGATTTTTATTTTATTATTATTATATTAATTATCCAGAAATTAGAAAAAATGACTATAGGCGTGGTGCACTATATCCAATAAAAATCCGCGGGACATAGAGTCCGTTAGAATATATATATATATAATATATTTAGAGTAGCAGTCACGAGATTCCTGCCATGTGCTGTTTTTGATGTGGGAATCTTTACGAGATTGGAGACCCGTCCCCACTACTTAGGGAATACAATCCATATATGGTATATGGGAATCAATTTTTCACCCCAATTTTGAGACTGGTATTCAATACCGTAAAACGGTTTCCTTGCGCCCTTTCCAGCTTTCACTCCTTCCCTCCTTCCCCCTCCTTCCCCCTCGTTTTCACTCCCTCCCTCCTCCCCACTCCCTTTCACTCCCCTCCTTCCGCTTTCACTTCTTCATCACCTCAAAATGATCAAAACTCCTCTCACTTCACTACTAGACCGCCTCCCGTCACTCGACAGCCCGAATAATTATGCATCAGCATACATCCGCCATCACAAAGCCCGTTTCCCGGATCCCAACACCCTCCGTCGGCACCTCGGCCGGCTGGGAGTCCCAGAGCTCGCGGACTATATTGTCTGGATCTCACCGAACCGATTCACAAACTTCGACTTTCTCGACGAGGGTGGTTTCGCCAAGGTGTATAAAGGAACCATCGCTGCCGACATTGAAAATGCCGAGGAACATTTTGCACTCAAGGAATTGAATGGAAGAATGGAGGAAGTACGGGTTTTGCACTTTTGAAACACATGCGAAACGATTATGTTCAACTTTGTCTTATTCCAACTCGTGCTTCCAAATTATCTTACACAGCTAGTCCTAAACATCTGCCTGACCGCCAATGATGTTGGCGCCACCGTTCCCCTAATCGGTCTCTCGCAACATCCTACCACTCATAGATACTTAATGGTTTTCGAATTCGCTCCACACGGCACCCTTGAATCCACAATTTCGGACAATTCCAACGACTGGCACCTCATCGCGCGGCTATTCTCCCGTCTGGCCCACCGTCTAGCCAACCTTCACGCGTTTGGCTATGCCCATCATGACATCCACCCTGAGAACATCATGCTCAAGTCCCCACACCACCCACTCCTAATTGATCTTGGCCTCGCCACGCCTTTCGACGATCCTGTCGCCCAATCGGGACACTGCGGCCGCCGCGACTATCTCCCGCCGGAATTTTTTGCCAACAAATCACAAACGTCAGCAGAGGACGTATATTGCCTCGCCACCGTTTTTTGGCATTATACTACGGGCGTCCCACCGAAAGGCGATGCATCTACAGCTATTGTGGGAAATCCGGGCGGACTGCGCGAGCGAATGATTCCTGAATCGCCACTCGAGTTTGCGGCTCTACTCCGGGAGTGTTGGCAACCTGACCCTCACTCGCGCCCATCCATGCAGGAGGTCTATGAGCGGTTGAAGAAATGGAGGAAGTCGTTCAAAGGAAATTCAATGCCATTTTCGCCACAGACAGTAGCGTTCATTACGGAACTTCGGGCAGAGATTGAGAAGGATCCGGTGTCACATGATTCGTTGTCGGGCTTCATGGAGATAGGATTCATTGAACACTTCATGACTGTTCCTATTTCTCCTGCGCCGTTCTTTTTTGATTTCGGTAAATGGACTATCAGCGTGTTGAGTCATTATGGGTTAAACTAACTCCATTGTATTGATTATCAAGAACTTATATATGCTGTCACACCATTTACAAATACGCCTGACTTTTATTTATTTATTTATTTTGTTTTTTGTTTTGTTTAAATAACTACTGAATGTAAGCATTCTCTACTTTAAGTATATATATGATAGAAAGTTTGATATCATAAATTAGTAGCTATTGAAATATATTTCATATTATGGTTTCTTTCTTATCCAAGATATATATATGTTATTTTATTTTGTTTTACTATTGTCAATAACATCATCAGACATCCAACTATGTGATTTTCTCTAGTTTTCTGTATCCTGTATATAATTTCATTTTATAGTCATCTCTGAAGCAAGGATTTGAATCAAGTGACTGTAAATACACGAAATTTCATACATAATGAGGTTATTATATATTGATACAATACAATATTATAATAAATAAGCATTGGTTTAACTATTGCAGGATGCTGTATATTGTAACCTATCAGCTCAATAGAGATAAATTACAAGGGAGGGCAGCTATGTAAATTGGCTAGAGCCACCAGTTACTTTGTCAAAAAGTAACAAAATGTTCAATGATTTTTCTCAGACTTAATATCTCTAAGTTGGTTGTAACAGTTCGTTACATGCCATTCAAGTCCACCGAATCCGTGCCATTCAAGTCTGCCGAATCCGCGCCATTTGAGAAATCCGCGTCATCCGCCATTTAAGAAGTCTGCTGAAAATCCGCATCATCTGCCATTTAAGAAGTCTGCTGAAAATCCGCATCATTTAAGAATCCTGCCAAATCCACGCCATCAGCAATAGTTACTCCCACCCGAAAATTGCCGTCATCTGCCATTCGAGATATCTGCCAAATCTGCCATATTACGCAAAATCTGTATTCAAGAATCCGCGCCATTCAAGAAGGGAAGAATGTAATGGTTCGTTACATGCAAATCCGCCAAATCCGCCTTGTAGTCCCCGATTTTGGGATTAACAACTCGCCTGCGCTAGAAGGGCAACGGCTCCAGTGTGGCCATTTATCACTACATATATCCTTACAATATTCAAAGAACACAACTACCATAAAAAATTTTCTAGGGAAATGCCCCAGGGTCTACTATTTTTTTTTTTTTTTTTTTTTGTTTTAATAAAAAAAAAAAAAAAACGTTGCCACTGATATGGAATACAAATGCCACTCAATTGAACGCGTGCCAATCTATATCGATATGCGCATTATACAACGTCATGAAATAGACATGACATTTAGTTTGTTTGTATGTCAAAATCGACAAAGACATCGTTTTATGAATACCGGCCATATGTTACGAGACGTGAAGGAAATGTTTTAGATTCTAGATCGCCACAAGCATGAAATGAATATAAGCAGCCTGGCCAATGACAAACACTTGTCACTATGCAGCAAACAATATGTCTCCTGCAAAAATTAGGCCCACCCTGCACACCCTCATTTATTTTGATGTGGTATGGGTATGACAATGCCGGATCTGATCATTAAGCCCAGGTATAGAGAACTGTCTCTGATTGTGGAAAATCGAATGTTATTAGCAATAGCAAAAAAATTATATAAGGTACATATACTTTGAGTTAAAAAGAAACAAAAATGTAATATACATTGAAATGGCCACTGATTCATAGTGCCTTTCTATCACATTATATACTTAAAGTAAAGAATGCTTACATTCAATAGGATATATGTGTGTGTGTATTCGCAAACGGTCTGACAGTATATGTCTTGATTATTATTGCATCTCATTGTGAAAGTTGAATTCTGCCACTGCTCTCTCCAGGAAACACGACAACGAATCACCGGCATCAGCTCTCTCTCCAGTTCCACCTGATGTTCCGTGATGAATGCTTCCGTCTGCGGCGAAAACGGCGCAGAAATCGCCTTGAACGACCTTCACCATTTCTCCAACCGTATACGTGGATCTGCTGCATGCGTGGAAGTAATTGAGGATCGGGTTGCCAACAATGTTGGCTAGCTCGAGTGGTAGATCAGGGATCATTCGCTCGCGCAATCCGTCCGGGTTTTCATTAACGGCTGTGAATGCATTACCTTTCGGCGAGACCTCATGGGGTACTGCCAGAGGACGGTGGCGAGGCAATATGCGTCCGCAGATGCAGAAATTTGTTGTCTATCGGCGAAATATTCCGGCGGGAGGTGGTTGCAGCGGCCGCATCGGCCCGCTTTGGTGAAAGGTTAATCAAGTGGCGTAGCGAGGCCAAGATCGATAAGGAGCGGGTCTTTTGGGGTCTCGAGTTTGATGTTTCCGAGGTGGAGGTAGTTGTGGACGTAGCCGAATGCGTGAAGTTTGGCGAGGCGGTAGGAAAGACGGGAGGATAGCTGTGCAATGAGATGCCAGTCATTGGAGTGGTGAGAGATGGCGGCTTCGAGGGTGCTATGCGGAGCGAATTCGAATACCGTTAAGTAATTATTCGGGGTCTTTTGGATGATGAGAGACCCCGATTAAGCGGACGGTGGATCCTATACCATGGACGGTCAGACAGACGTTTAAGACCAGCTGCGCAAGCGATTTTGAAATGGAGAGTGACAGCATAAGCGAGTTTGAAATAGAATGACATCGTAAACAAATAACAAATAGAAAGCAACGGTACAAGTTGGAATAAGGCAAAGTCGAACATAATTGTTTCGTACATATCTCGAAAGAGCAAAAACTCGTATCTCCTCCATGCCACCATTCAACTCCTTGAGTGCGAAATGCTCCTCGGCATGCTTAATGTCTGCAGCGATCATTCCTTTATACACGCTGGCAAATCCTCGTCAAATAAGTCGAAGTTTGTGAACCGGTTCGGTGGGATCCTGACCATGTAGTCTGCGAGTCGGGGAACTCCCAGCCGGTCGAGATGCCTATGGAGGGTGTTGTTGAGCTTTATGACGATGGATGCATGCTGTTGTTGAATCAGCTATGCTTTTTAGTGATGGGAGGCGGGCTAGTGGTGTAGTGAGGCGATGAGATTCGATCATTTTGAGATGGGGAAGGTGGGAATAAAAGAAAGGCAATCCAAGCAGAATGATCGTTAACTTCTGGCGTTATCTTCATGCCCATATACTGACTGCTACTCTTAATATAACCACAACTGGCCCCTTTTGTGATATCCGTCAACTAGTTGACATTGCATTCACAACCAGGGACGGATTGATTGAACAGGGGTCTGACTGCGTCAGCGAGTGGCGAGTGACTCTGACCTACTCGGGAACTGGCCTATTGTCCATATTCAGAACGATGATCCATTATTAAATTTTGTGACTCGCTATATTGCTTCATTTCGCGGCATCCAACTTTCATTCCTTCCCTCCTTCCCCGTTTCTTTCGCTCTCTCCCCACCTCAAAATGACCGAATCTCATCTTCTCACATCACTACTAGACCGCCTCCCATCACTCGACAACCCGAATAATTATGCAACAGCATACATCCACCATCACAAAGCCCGTTTCTCAGACCCCAACACCCTCCAACGGCATCTCGGCCGGCTGGGAGTCCCAGAGCTCGCGGACTACACTGTCTGGATCTCACCAAACCGGTTCACAAACTTCCACTTCTTCGACGAGGGTGGTTTCGCCAAGGTGTATAAAGGAACCATCGCTACTGACATTGAGAATGTCGAGGAGCATTTCGCGCTCAAGGAATTGAATGGAAGAATGGAGGAGGTACGATTTTTGCACTTTAGAAATACATGCAAAATGATTATGTTCAACTGTGTCTTATTCCAACTCGTGCTGCCAACAGTTGGTCCTAAACGTCTGCCTGACCGCCAATGGTGTAGGCGCCACCGTCCCCCTAATCGGTCTCTCTCAACATCCTACCACTCACCGTTAATTAATGGTGTTCGAATTCGCTCCACACGGCACCCTAGAATCCGCAATTTTGGATAACTCCCACGACTGGCACCTCATTGCGCGGCTATTCTCCCGTCTCGCACATCGCCTAGCAGACCTTCACGCATTTGGCTATGCCCACCATGACCTCCACCCGGAAACATTATTTTCAAGTCCTCACACCACCCGCTCCTAATTGATCTTGGCCTCGCCACGCCTTTCAACGAGCCTGTCGCCCAATCAGGACACTGCGGCCGCAGCGAGTACCTCCCGCCAGAGGATGTATATTGCCTCGCCACCGTTTTTTCGCATTATACTACCGGCGTCCCACCGAAAGGCGATGCATCCACAGCTATTGTGGGAAACCCGGACGGACTGCGCGAGCGAATGATTCCTGAATCGCCACCCGAGTTTGCGGCTCTGCTCCGGGAGTGCTGGCAACCTGACCCTCACTCGCGCCCATCCATGCAGGAGGTCTATGAGCGGTTGAAGAAATGGAGAAGGTCGTTCAAAGGAAATTCTATGCCATTTTCGCCACAGATAGTAGCTTTCATTACGGAACTTCGGGTAGAGCTTGAGAAGGATCCGGTGTCGCATGATTCGTTGTCCGGTTTCATGGAGATAGGATTCATTGAACACTTCATGACTGTTCCCATTTCTCCTGCGCCGTTCTTTTTCGATTTCGGTATATGGACTCACAAAGCTTTGTGTCATTATGTGTTAAACTAACTCCAATGTATTGATTAAAGAATTTATTTATGCTGTGAGACCATTTACAAATATGCGAGTCTTTTATTTTATTTTATTTTATTTTATTTTTAAAAAAAATTGATAATATTCATAATCAGCGAATGTAAGCATTTTCTTCTTTAAGTATATAATATGATAGAAAGGTTAACACTACAATTCATTAGCCATTTAAATGAATTTCACATTTTTATTTTCTCCTTGTCCCAAGGTATAGGTACCCCATTTCATTTGTTTCGCTATTATCAATAACACCCGCTCCTTATCGATCTTGGCCTCGCCAAACCACTTGATGAAACTCTTACCAAAGATGGCCACTGCCGTGGTGAGCACCTCCGGCTGGAATATTTTACCGACAAACAACAACGGGGGTCCCACTGAAAGGTAATGCAATCAGAGTCATTAAGGAACCCCCGGACGGATTGCGCCAGCGAATGATCCCTGATGCACCATTCGAGTTTGCGTCTCGTTTACAAGATTGTTGGCAACCCGACCTTCAGTTACGTCCATGCATGCAGCAGGTCCAGACAATTTCTGTGCAATTTTCGCTACAGACAGTAGTATTCGGGAGGAGTGTAACAGTTCTAGTTTCTTTGAGATGAAGCAGCTAAATCTGGAAAGTTTGGGTGGACCTAAAGTAGCTCAAAGAGATACTTGTAGGTTCAAGTGGTCTTGATGGATTTCTGGAGAAAATATTCTGAGTCTTATTTAAGCAAAGAGAGAGGATATTTATATAAAATCTGAAAGAAAGATCTGGAAGGATCTTAGAAATAAAAACTAAAACCAAGAAAGTCTCAGTAAAGATGATAAATAAGGTTTTACAATATTCTAAGAGGTTCTATAACTAGCTAAAATACTTAGTACTGAGAAAAGATAAGAATATTCTAGTGAAGTCTTGATATTAAGAGAGGATTTTTAAGCATTTGAAAGATACTAGAATATTGTGGAATATTTTAGAAAAGACAAGAAAAGACTAGAGAAAAGATACAAAAGTGTACTATAACTAAGATATAATTAAGAAATTATTATACATCTCTCTCTTTTAGAATTAATATTCTTATTAAATTTTAAGATTATATAAAAATAACTAACTTAACCAATTTTTTTCAAATAGAATTAGATATCACTATAAAGAGTTGGCTGATATTATATAAGGTAAGGGCTAAAGACTTAGTAGTTGAAGATTTAAACTATAGAGAGAAATTCTTATTATTCTGAATAGTACTTCAAATGAGTCAGTTTGAATTAATTCAAACTATAACTATTTCTGATTTGAACTGATTCAAATTTATCATATATATAATCAATTCAGACTAATTACAATTGATTCAAATTTATTATATGATCAATTCAAATTAGTTTGAATTGTGATTATTCTAATTTAAATCTTTAAACTAGTTAATCAAATTAATAAATTCAAATTACTAGATTTGAATTACTTAATTGAAATCTTATAAATAAATTAAACTTATTATATGATTTACTCATATATATTGTAATGGTAGAATCAAATTTGGAAGAAAGAAATAGGGAATAGACACTTGATTACCACTAGTCCCAAATTAGCATAGTCTTATAGTTAGCAGTCTCTGATTTCAACAATTTCTAAATATTTTGAAAGATTTGAAATCAAAGACCTAATATTGTATAGCATTTTGATAATATTGAAATATTTCAATATTTTCAAAATAACTTATAACTTAGCCACCCACCTCATAGCTAGCAAATTTGTATAAATAACCCAGTATCTTAGAGTGAATAAACCTCAGATTGAAATAGTTCAAAACAAAGAGAAAGTAAAGAAACTAGTAAGTCTATAGGTAGATATACTTCAAACTCACCCACCTCTGTATTTCAAGGACTCTACAGAGTTAAAAAAGATCAAGTTTTCAAGATACAGAAATCTGACATACTTTTAAGATAAGCATCTGCTATGTTACAACTTGGTACAGATTGGCTAGTAATTCAAGATAAATTTCTCACTTTCAAGCTGAATAAAAAACAACTGTCACTATCTAAATAACTATACAAATCAAACTAAGATATCCAGATAAGATGGATATAAGACCACTAGTATTCTATAGTTATACTTCAGATAAGTTAATCATTATCTTCATTGATGATTTCAAGCAATATGCTACTATAAGGGGTCTGACAGCAAGACAGCAAGTAACCCTTATACTCTTCAGTCTCTGAGAACTAGCATGAGCAGTATTCACAGCTGCAACTCATGTAGAAAATAATAATGATACTATGCTAGTAGTATAGAATACCTGGCTCTGAGCTATATACTATATAGATAAGATCAAGTAGGTACTAAAGGATCAGCTCAATACAATATACCAAGGAATGAGTGAGGATCCAAAAATATTCTACACCAGAATCTGATATTAGATAATCCTCACAGATTATGTTGCCACCATCAGGGATCAAGTAGCCAAAGTAATCTTTATGAAAGGAATCTACCCAGAGATAGCTCTGGCTATCTGCTCATCACCAATAGTCCTGGATCTGATACAGAAGATCACCTATGCTCAGAAATACTGAATAACCAGACATTCATAAGATCATACAATAGAGAGAGTCACTGGAGTTAGAATCAAAGCACTCAAGACAACTAGTGTGATCTCTACTATAGTAATCAATTGAAATATACCTCAACTAAGAGTATTGAACAATAGAGAAATAGTAACCCCATAGAGGAACTTGCCAAGAAGTTTGCCAAAATGACAGCCTATATAAGAGATGTAATAAAGGAAATTAAAGGAAGAGACTACTGCCCAGTTCAGAAATTTGCTACCACCTCAGACAAGAAGAGAGGTATCTGTTACACTTGTGGAGAAGAAGACCACTACTCAAATGAATATATGAGTGAAACCAAGTATAAGACTCAGCCAAGCAATACTATATCATCATCTTTGAGGAGATTGGGGAATCAGATGAAGAGGAATGAGAAGCCTACCCTATTGAGACTATCAGAAAAGATATCTGCAAATAACCCTACAAGAGACCACCAGTGAGACCCAAGAAGAACTCTATGGAAAAGTAGATAGAGACTGCTACAGAAAGTCAAGATAAAGAAATAAATCAAGATATAGAGCTAGAACAGGCTGTTCAAGATATCATCTGAGGAACCACTCTAGCTAGTGAAGGAGAAAAGAAGAAAAAGCTTTACAAAACCAAGATCTTCAAGTATGATATCTTCAAGAATCTCAGTCAATAAAAGGTCAATACAACCTTCAGCCAGCTGGCAGAAATACCCACATTTAGATAGTAAATGAGATATAGACTTGCTGAGATAACTAAGAAGCAAGATTGAAAGATAACTAAGGCTAACAATGTTCAAGAAGACTCAGAAGAAGAGAGTAAAGACAACTGCAAGACCTCTGCCTATGTAATCTGTCAAATTGAAGATAGAATCTTTGAAGCTATCATTGATACAAGAGCAGAAAGATGTATCCTTAGCAAGAAAGCAGTAGACTGCCTAGGTTGGGAAGTTGAAGAAGTAATCAAATTGGTGTTTGTCACAACAGATAGCACAAGAGTCACACCTCTGGGAAAGATTCAAGATATTCCCATAGTTTGGGGGAGCAACTATTCCAGTAGACATGATTGTGACCAATGCCACCAACTATAACATCCTTATCAGCAATCAGTGGCTTTATAAAGCCAAGACAATAATTGATCTGAATGCTCAGAAGATGTGAATTCCCATTAATATTAACAAAGGCATATTGCCTAAGATGGAGAAAAAAGAAAGTAAGCAAGAAGAAGCCTATATAGTGACTACTCAGAAAAAGAAGAAGAAAGTCAGATAGATTAGTGAAGAGGACTGATGTAAGAAGATTATAGAAGGATATATACTACTGGGGTCTGGAGATATGGAGGTGGGACAGGCTCTTGTTGGGAGGGAATCTGGTTGAGGACTTCCGCTTAGAGGAGAGTATGGAGTGCCTTAGGGGTCTGAGGCAGGACCTTTGGCCAGTAACCTGGCAAGGGGCTGGGATTGGGGAGAGATGGGACTGGGCAGGCATCTGGTCTTAGTACAAGGTTGTGGCGAGGTAGCTCCCACCAAAACTCTGGGTAGCATGGTGGAGGATGTTGCATCGAAATGTGATGCTAAACTTTAGGGCAGGTCATCTGGTGGAGGGCGGGCTTTTTGATTGTGAGGAGTGTTATAATGTAGGGCAGGAGGGAGGGGTGGTGCAGACCCCTGAACATTGGCTGGGGGAGTGCAAGAGTATGGAGAATTTCTGGAAAGTAGTTGGGGAGAGGTTGGGAGTATCGGCACCTGACCCTGAGGTGGGTGGGCAGTGGGCGGTACTGCAGTCGAGGCTGGTGGGGGGGGTGGGGAATGAGTGGCTGACAGTTGGCTGGGCCATCACAATATGG
>RBNI01001725.1:0-21114 GCA_003990745.1 Jimgerdemannia flammicorona | reverse complement strand
GGCTGTCAACTTTGGAAAAGTCTTCTTCAGAGTTCTCGGGTTCTCCTTTGGATGGACGGATGGAGATAGCAAAGAGAGGGCATTTCTTGGCCAATTTCTTGAGTTGTAGCTTGTTGATGTGGGTGATCTTTGGTCCAGGGTCACTAGAGTTGAGTGTGTCCTTTTCACCTTGCAGTTTGAAGTGGTGGCATCCTTTCTTGATAGTTATAGAATGGTTTACCCAATCGATCATGGGGTTCTCTTGTTTTAACCATGGAGTTCCAAGGATGATTTCATTATCTGAGAGTGGTACGATCTGGAGGGTAACATGTACTCGATAGTCACCAATTCAGAAGGGTAGATTGCGGACTTCCTTGCTAATGACATGAGAGGTTCTATCAGCTGTGGCAACTGCTTGGGTTTGTTGTACCGGAGAGATGAAGACCTTGAGTCTGTTGGCTGTTTCTTCATTGATGAAGTTGCCTGAGGCACCACTGTCTATCATAATCTTGACAGGTGCTCAATTGACAAAGGCTTTAAGTATAAGCAGTTTGTCTGATCCAATGGTGGTGATTTCGGTTGTAGGAGCTTTCCTTCTGTTAGTTCTTCTTTGAGCCAGTTCATTGACACAAGAGAAGCAATCATCAATCATATGGGAAGAGTACATTCCAATGCTGTGGGGGCATTGGCCACTTGGTACATATCCATCTTCGATTTTCTTGTAGAATTGTTCTTCCTTGTTCACGGTAGGTTGGGCTGGGGCTTTGTTTGATGAAAAGAATCCTTTGGATCCTTGGATAGTGGGCAGTAGTTCAGGGACTTCTTTGACTGTCAGGGTTGACTCGATTTTTTCAAATAGGATCTGGGCAATACAGAAGCCTATAGGAATCTTGAAGGGTGTCCAACTGTGGTTTCGGATGAGGACAATAATTTCACCTGTATAGTCTTCGTCAATGACTCCTCCTTCTACTGAGAGTCCTTTCAATGCTAGGCTGCTGCAACAGCATATTCTTCCAACATGTCCTTCAGGAATTTGGATACTGATTCCTGTGTAGACTTGTTTGACTTCTCGGTTGGAGACTGTAGCTTCTTCGGCTGCATACAAGTCATATCCAGCTGCTTTTTGACTTCCTTTGGTTGGGGCCTTAGCAGTTTGTCTCAACTTGACAAAGTCTAGTATTCTGGTGGTCAGGTTGTTGAGGTGGTGCAGAGTTGTAACAGTTGCTCATGTTGCTGTTCGTGGTTTTCGGTTAGGGCAGGCACTGGCCATGTGTCCTGTCTTTTGGCAATAGAAGCATGCTCCGCTTCTTCTAAGTTCATTCCTTTCACCTTCAGTAAGTTTCTTGAAAGTACTCGGCTGGGTGGGTTCATAATTTCTGGGTGTCCACAAAGTGGATGATGAGGGAGCTCGGGATGCTTCATGCTTGGGTTCTTCCTTCTTGGTCCAAGTCTTTTCCTTGTTATTGAATTGTCTTTGGGGCAGAATTGGTCTGGCTGTTAGGATCCACTTGACCATAGTCTTGATTCTTGCTAGGCACCATTGTTGATGGTCACAACCAACTGGGCATCCTTGTTCTCGGATTTTTCTAGTAAGCCATTCAGGTAGGGCATCGAATAAATGGTCTGCTCTTGTACCATTTTGTGCTTCATCATTGGCAATGTATCCTAGGCCAACAGTGTTCAGGAGTGACTCGAGTTTTGTACAGAAGGTTTCGAATTCCTCCTTGCCATATACATCAAATTTGAGATTGCGAAGTTTTACTCGGGATTCAGCGATCATGGTTTTGCTGCGATATTGAGCAATCATGAGTTGTTTGAGTCCAGGGGCTGCAGGATGGGCTCCATATCCTGGGGTATTGTTTGCTGCATTCTGAGCAACTACTGCAGGTCGGGTGTCCCATGTGAGGGGTTTTTCAAGAAGGGTTCGCCACCATTCTTTGGCAGGTCCTTGGAAGAATGTAACAACTCGGCAGACATAGGCTGTAGTGGTAGCAAAGAGTTGTTCCAGGGTGTAGTCTTGATTGTTTGTCAGAATGCGGTCAGCGACTCGCTCATTGGTCCATTGATTGGCTTCAAAGTTGGTGTCAACTACACTAATGAAGCTTTGGACTTCTTGTACAGTACCATTGAAGGTAGGTAGACTCAGATTTTTTGTAGGTTGGATCTGTTCGGCTAAGGCAGTAATGGTTGCTGCCATTATGGCTACCTGGGCTGTGAGGTCTATAATCTGTTGGTTTGCCATGTTGTTTACTGGAGGAGGTTGGACTGCTGGTAGTGGTGTTACTGGTACTACTTGAGGTACTGGTGCAGAGTGTGATGGGGTTCTTTGGGTCTGTGTAAGTTGCTGGAGTAATAGTTGTGGGTCTGGAGTAAGGGCTTGATAGATAGCTGTCTGTTGCTGTGTAGGTGTGTTCTGTCCTGATGGAGGTTCATCTCCTTCAGTAGTATATCTGGGATCGAATTCACTGAGATACTCCTCCTCCTCTTCGGTTTGGTCCCCATGTACTTGGGTTTGCTCAGCGTCAAAGTAGACAGAATCAGTTGTATATCTGATTTCAGAGGGACTTAATTCAAAGTCAAGTTTTGGTTCGGTATTGGTTTCAGATTCAGGTAGGGCTGTAGCAGAGCCTGCTTCAGGTTCGGGGTCAGGTAGTTGATGAAGGGTTTCTTTTGCTTCTTCTTTAAGAATATGGCGGGCCTTGCTGTTCTGGAATCGGTAGTATAATGCGGTCTTGGTCCTGGTACAGTGAAAGTCAGTAGAGTTGAGCCACTTGGCTACAGAGGCTTGGGCTTCGTGAGGAACTAAGGCTAGAAAGACTGCTGCTGGTTGTCCTAGGTCACTTGGGTTTGTGGAGCTGACAAAACTCTTATTGAGAAGAGTAAAGAAGGCTTCTATAAGACCTTCTTTGTCTTGACTTGCTGGGTATAGTACAAGGAGTTCGGTGAATAGGGTTTCACCTATTTGCTGGTTTAATCGGAGTACTTCTTTCTTTAAATGAAGTTTGTCCCACTTGTTGCAGGTGTGGAGGTCAAATTGTCCTTGTACATCAGGTTCAATTCTCTCCAGATTGTCAGATGGTTCAGAATAAATTCCAGTTCAGAGGTTGGGCTTTATACCAACTTGTAGGAATTCGCAGAAGGGTTTGTAGCAGGGTGAGGAAGCGTCTTGAAGCAGAATTGGATTGTAAACTGCTGCTACCAAGTTGTAAGAGGGTTGCTTTTTAGAGTAACCATTACATAGTTCTGGAAGGGTTTTCTGAAAGTTCTGGATATTCTGGAAGACCGTTTTCTTATGGTCAAGATCAATTTCATATGGAGTACATCCTCTACGCTTATTGATTTCAAGATCGGGTTGATGTCTCAACCAAAGTCCTTTTTTGGACTAGTTCTGGATGTTCAGGATTATCCGTATTTCAGGAAGTTCAAGAAACTAAGACCAGCTTAGTTGAATTGGTGTATCGCTGCAGATAATACCCAATTGGGAAATTTCGTGACAGGGTTAGGAGTAGGACCTAACAGGGAGCAGATTTACTTAAGAGTGGTTTGTGGATTATTAAATAGATTTATTCGCTATTCATGATATTGCTATACTAGGAGTAGTTGTGTGAAGGGGTATTGTGGAAGTGTTCGAGTCTTGTGTTCGGATTGTTCAGGTCTGAGATTCTGAGGTCTGGGGGAGGGGGTATTTATACTAGTGAGGGGCTATCTGGACTATGCTAAATATGGATGTAGCACTAAGTGCCTTGCTGAGTCGGAATGCAGTCACATAGTACAGGAGTGATCTGACATGTCAAGAGATCGTCTGACTGCTGAGTCAGTTCACAGTCACGTCATACAAGGCTAATCTAATTATACTTATGACTGCTAAGCTATTTATGGTTTAGGCACTGTCTGGATAGTCTTCGATGACATCACCATCGATTGCTTCATCTCTGATGAAGTAGTCATCTAGAAAGAGTGGTTCACGGATTACTTCTCCTTGTTTGCTGAGGTAGTAATACATTGGGACTTCATCTCTATCCCACAGGATAGCATCATCTGTCTCGTATGCTGGATAAGGTGTTGGTGGGCGAAGGAGGGGTGTGCTGTCTTCGCTTTCATTGGATTCGCTGTCTGCATACCTTCTATAGGTTACAGCACTATGAGTCGTGGGGTTGTAGTAAGCTGGCGGCTGTGGTTCATGTCACTCGTACTCAGGTGGTGGAGTTGTTGGTTCGATCTCGAGGGTTGTCTGAAGGTACAGGTTGTGTTCTCCGGTCTCTTCATTGTAGTTGAAGTAATCAGGGGTAAATGCAGGTTGGTATTCGTATCAGTGATCATTGTCCCAATAAGTCTCGTATACTGTTATGAACTGTTGTAAGTTCATCGGCAAAGTTGGTGGTGTGATCAGAGTTGGAAGAGATCCTTGGCTTGAGGTCATGTCGGCATCAGAAGGATCATTGTCTTCTGCTTCGTTCTTGTCAAAGTTAATTATATCGTAGATGTCCTTTATGGCATATCCAACTTGGGGCATTTGCAGGATGTGGTCATCGGGGTGCGAGAAGGTTCTGTCTATGGTTTCAACATACTCAAGGTATTTGTGGTTGAGTTCTTGTATTATGTCGTCGATTTGGCCATAGGACAGGGTAGCAACCATTTCGCTGGTAATAACTCGGAGACGGGGAATAAAGGTGCTGTACTCGTAGAAGAGCTCTCAGTGTTTGCGGGCAATGAGCTTCTGGTGTTGAGACATCTGGGTAATATCTGTATCATGGTGGTGTTCAATTATGTCTTCCAGGAGGCGGCCAATCTGGTAGTAGCTTGAGATTTGTCCAATCCGGTGGGCCTCATTAATTATGTTCAGGGCATTCCATCGGGCTTCCACGAAGTAGAGAGGTGCTTGGCTGTAGATATTCATGAGGGGCAGAGGGGGTGTAGCTCGGTTGACAATGGCATTCCAAATGTCAGCACGGATGTGGTTGTAGATCTCGGTAGTCATGTTTGTGTATTTGGAAGTTATGGTTGTTATTTATTTTGGTTCTCTGTTTCGACGCGTCTTGAGGGTGGGTATATATGCATTTGTTCTGGATTGGTAAGATTCCATTTGTGTGAATCTTGTGTTCCGTGACTTGGTATTGACTCAGCTTTGTATGCTGTAACTTCTGTTTGACTCAGCTTCGTGATCTTGCAGGTGATTTCCAGATTTGTTCGAAGATCGTGTGTGATTTCGGTGGCTTGTTCAGAGGATGACATGTGGTTTCTGTGGCTTAGAAGTTGTGTGCTTACAGTATGGGGGTGACTGGTTCCAGGCCTTAAGTTATGATACATGGAATACTGAGTGTATATACATGGTTGTTGGCAAGTTGAGATAGTAAGACCAGGTAGAGACTTGCTCAGTGATCTCAAAGGGTCCAAGGTACTTGGGCTGAAATTTGGCTGACTGGCGGTTGACTTGAGATTGAGCCTTGATGTTGTCAGCTTTGAGTAGAACCATATCACTAATATTGTATATGACATCTCACCACTTCTTATCTGTATACTTAGCTTGATGTTACTGAGCCTTTTGTAGATTCATAGTAGTAATCTTAAGAAGAGAATCTATTTTGTTGATAAGGTTCTGGGCTGTGGGGACTTGAGTGTGACTAGATTGCTGGAATTGGACTAGGCTTGTAGGGGTCTTGGGGTTTTGACTGTGAAGTAGCTGGAATAGGGAAAGGCCAGTTGATGATTGGTTGGCATTATTGTAGGCAAACTCAGCATAGATCAGATAGTGGTCCCAATCATCTTGCTCATAAGATACATAGTTTCTGAGCATTTGTTCAAGTGTTTTGTTCATTCACTCTATCTGTCCATCAGTTTGAGAATAGAAAGCAGTGAACATAGCAATTTGGGTTCCAAGGGTCTTGAAGAGTACTTGCCAGAAGTAACTTGTAAACTTAGGATTGCAGTCACTGATAATTACTCAGAGAAGTCCATAATGGCAGAAGACAGTCTTGAAGAAGATTCTTATAATTTCTGGGATAGTGGCATTAGTTGTGGTTGGCTTGGCAATTGTAATCTTAGTAAGATGGTCCACAAATACAATAATAGTATCATAGCCTGTTTTGGTTCATGGGAGTTGCACAATGAAGTCCATTGTGACTTGTTTAAACTTCTTGGTTGGAATTGATAAGGGTTGTAGAAGACCAGCAGGTACTTGGTTGCTTGACTTGTTTCTTTAGCAAAGATCACAGCTTTAGACATACTCCTTGATTTCCTTGAGCATGTTTGGCCAGTAGTAGTCTTGTTGGATATTCTTGATGGTCTTCTCAGTTCCAAGATGACCAGCTAGTGGGGAATCATGATGTTCATGAAGAATCTTATACTATAGTTCAGGGTTGGCAGGAATATATACTTTGTCTTGATAGTATACAAGGTGGTCCTTGATGGTATACCTTTTCTTGAATTTCTTGGTGTTCCTTTATAGGACCAGAGAGTCTTGTTCATATGCCTTCTTGATCTGATTGAGGAATTCGGGTGCTATGGTGACTTGTAAAATTGCAGCAAGGTCAGGTCTTCTTGAAAGTACATCTGGTACAACTAGAGTTTTGCCAGACTTATAGATGATGTTTGGGGTAAAGGTCTGAAGCAGTTGACTCTACTTGGCTTGTTGGCAAGAAAGGGTTGGTTGAGTGTTAATGTACTGAAGGGATCAGTGATCAGTGATTACATCAAACTCAACTCCTTCTAGGTAGTGTTACCAGGTCTTGAGAGCATGCATGATTGTCAGGAGTTCCTTTTCATGAGTAGCCAGCTTTTGTTCAGCTGGAGACAATTTTCTTGACTCAAAGGCAATAGGTCAGTGTCCTTGACCATCATCTTGAGAAATGACTGCACCAATGGCAAAGTTAGATGCATCTATAGTAACCATAAACTTCAAGTTTGGGTCTATGTTTCTAAGGACAGGTGCATGGGTCAGGCAGTTCTTGAGTTCTTGAAAAGCTTGTTGACAGAAAGCATCCCAGATGTAGGGGACATAGAGGTCAGAGTTGGGTTCCTTTCACAGGAGGTTTGTCAAAGATTCTGCAATACCAGAGAAGTTCTTGACAAACTGATGGTAGTATCCAGCTAGACCAAGGAAGGACCTAAGTTCAGTGAGGTTTGCTAGTATAGGCCACTGTTCAATGGCTTGTATTTTCCTTGGGTCTACTTGAATTCCTTTGGCTGATACAATGTGTCTAAGGTATTCGACTTGATCCTTGAAAAATTCACATTTCTTGAGCTTTGTATAGAGCTTGTTCTTGCGGAGGATCTTGAGGACTTGTTCAATATGCTTGAGGTGTTCTTCTTCCATGCTACTGAAGATCAGGATGTCATCAATGTATATAAGTACAAAGATATAGAGCTGATCTTTGAAGACACTTTGTATGAGATCTTGAAAGGTTGCTGGCACATTGGTGAGACCAAAGGCCATAACTAGAAATTCATAGAGTCCAAAGGGTGTCATGAAGGCAGTCTTGGGTATGTCTTCTGGCTTGATTCGAATTTGGTGATACCCAGAGGTGAGATCAATCTTGGTGAAGTACTTTGTATTTTTGAGAGTATCAAAGATTTGATCTATGAGTAATAGTGGGTAATGGTTCTTGACTGTGATCTTGTTGAGTACTCGATAGTCTATGCACATTCACAGAGTATCATCCTTTTTCTTGACAAATAGGACTGGGGAACCAAAGGGTGACTTGCTTGGCTGAATGGCTCCTCACTCAATGAGTTCATTGAGTTCCTTCTTGACTGCTTCAATTTCGAGTAGAGATATGCAGTACATTTTATTCTTAGGTATAGCTGCATTAGGTACCAACTTGATTTCGTGGTCATGATCTCTTGAAGGTAGTAGACCAGGTAGTTTGTCCAGGAAGACATCCTTGTACTTATTCAGCAGTAACTTGACACTTTCACTAATTGATAGCTTCTTGTCTTCTTTCTTTGGTCAGATCAGTGCCACAAAGGTACAGGTAGCTTTCTTGAGAGCCTTCTTGAACTGAATTGCTAAAAGGGTAGCAATTGGGGTTTTTGTCTGAGTCTTGTCTGGCTTGATGGTAATGTTGGTTCCATCCTGAATCAGGGTGACTTCATTCTTGATACAATCAATCTGAGAGTTGTATCATGTAAGCCAGAGTTTGCCTAGGATCAGGTCATGGTCTCCTAGTGGTGCTACCTCAAAATCTAAATGTTCTCAGTACTTCTGGATCTTGAGAGGGAGTTTAGCAGCAATTGAGTCAATTGATAAGGTAGTGCCATCTATGGTAACAACTCCACCATTCTTGCTAGCTGGTTTGGTGAGAATCTTGAGCTTATTGATGAGGTTCTTGTTGATGAAGTTCTCAACAGCTCCACTGTCTATGAGAACATCTAGCTCTTGTTCCTTGACTAGGCCTTTGAAAATGAGCATTGAATTGACTCAGTTCTCAGCTATGCTTATAACTTTATCAGTGCTACCAAAGCCTTTCTGATCTTGCTTGGTTGGAGACAGCTTGATGACTTCTTTGATGACTGGTAGGATGGCTTGCTCTAGAATGAGCTGTGCAATTCTGTCACCTTCATTGATAGTGTATGGTTGGTTCTTGTGGTTGACTAGTAGGACTTACATTTCGCCTCAGAAGTCAGAGTCAATGACTCCAGCACCAACATCCAATGAGTACTTGAAACTGAGGCCAGATCTTGGTGCAATTCTTGCATAATGTTCCTTGGGAATTTCAACTGAAAGGCCAGTTGGAATGAGCCTTCTTTCCTGTGCAGGAATAGTAACTTGTTGTACTGCTTGAAGGTCCAAACCAATAGCTCCTTCTGACTGTGCTTGAGAGATCTGGGCCTTGGGGTTGACTCATATGAAATTGAGTATGACTTCTTGTTCAACTGATTGATCTTGAGTATCTTTGGACAAGACTAGGATCCTCTTTGGTTCAGCAGTTTTCTTGGGACATTTAGTTGCAATGTAACCAGACTGATGGCAAAAGAAGCAGACTTCAGCCTTCTTGAGGTATTCCTTTTCCTCAAGTGTAAGCTTGCCTTTCTTGTTCTTATCAATAGTGTCTAGGTCCATGAAGGTGGGTCCAATAGTTCTGACTTTGGGTTCCTCCCTTTTGTGGTTATTATTGAAAGGCAGTCTCTTTTATTCAAAGCAGTGACCATAGGTGATAACATCAAACCTATCAGTAATCTTCATTGCTGTATCTAGGTCCCTGGGTTCTTCTAGTTCAACACAAACTCGGGTTTGACCTTTCAGGCCTCGGATGTACTTGTTGACCTTCTTGTCTTCAGTGACATGTGGTAATTCTAGCAGGATTGATAAGAATTGTGCATTATATACTTGCACAGACTTGAGTTGTTTGACATTTGCCAGATGGTCTCACACGGTCTTGGTACTGTTGACTGGTTTGAATTGGCCTTGAATGGCATCAGAGAATTCATTCCAGGTCCTGATCCAGCCAGCAAATCTGGTATTCTGGACATGGTTTCACCACTAGATTGCAGCATTCTCTTGGAGGAGTATAGTGGCAAATTGGACTAGTATTGCTTCTTCCAAATTGGTCAGTTCTCCATATTGCTCCAATTGGAAAAGCCAGGTGTCAGTAGCAGTCCTTCTCTTTGACCATCAAAAGTGTCAGGCTTCTGAGGCTTGATAGTGACTGCTGTCAGGTATATTGATGTCAGTAGAGGTACAGAGGTATGGGCAGAGGCCTTGCTTTCCTTTCTTTCTATATATTCTTGAAGTTGAGCAATCTGAGCTAATGTGGTCTGCAAAAGACTCTCGATGGCCCCATTTGACTGAGTAGGGTTTTGCTGTTCCTCTTCTTCTTACTGATTATATGAGGCATTGTCTGGACCATAGGTACTGTATAAAGAGTTTCACCCATTGTCCTTCATAGTATTGTGACTGATATCTTGAGAGGTGTCTTGATAAGGCTAGATATAACTTAACTGCTGCTACCAAGTATAATGGTTCTAGTTTCTAAATGAGGAAGTGACTAGTTCTGGTGGTTTTAAGTAACTCGAAGAGATACTTAAGAGTTTAAGTATTCTCAAAGGATTTCTGGGAGAAAATATTCTGAGGCTTTATTCATGAGAACAAAGGGGATATTTATACAAGATCTGAAAGAAGGATCTGGAAGGATCTGAGAAATCAAAGGAAAATACCAAGAGGAAAGTTCTCTGCAAGGATGATAAATGATGACAAATAAAGTTCTACAAGTTTTCAGGATATTCGGTGACTAGCTAAATAAGTACTAGAGGATGCTCGGCACCAAGAAAGGATTTCTAAGCATTCGAAAAGTACTGGAAGATTATAGAATATTGAAGAAAGATAAAGAAAAAAAATAAACTATGCTAAAATGTTACAATTACAGTAAGATAATTAGAACTACTATCTATATAACTTATGTAGAATTTGCATATAATAATATAGTTCAATCATCTACTGATCTTTCTTTTTTCTGACTACTTTATAGTTAAAATTCTAAAATCTCTATAAGCCTAGTCTCCTTTTAGAAAAGTAGTTAAACACAAGTCTCTATCACTAAGAATCTCATAGATACATAAGATAGATAAACTACTCAAGATTGCTATTGCAAACCTTCAGAAAGCTCAACAGTATCAAGCAAAGTATACTGATAAGAAATACTATAATATCAGATACATAACTTTAAAAAAAAAAAAATATTATAATTTTATTTATTTTATTTTATTTTTATTTTTATTTTATTTTATTTTATTTTTATTTTTATTTTATTTTATTTTTTTTTATAGTTTCTTGGACTCTATCCTTTATTAATATACCTATCTATCTAATATAAATATATTGAGCCTACTCCTAATCAATCCCCCTAGGGGACCCCTCTCCCCCTACTCTACTACAATTAAAGACCACTAAGTCATTAATCATTACAATCTATCCACTACTCTGTTTGCAGATTCCTTCTACCAGACAGCAATGGTGTCCACCCTGTGAACTCCAACCCACCCACCACCCTGTCAATAAATCACTCAACAACTCCTCCCATTTTATCAACTTCTCTTGCAGACCCAACTGTTGTCTCTCCTTAAAAATAAAGAGCCGATGTCCAGCCAGCCCTACCCATATCACTAAAACCCACCTTATAGTGAGTCATTCATTATCCACACCTCCCACTAACCTAGTTCTCAAGTCTTTCCATCAATCTCTCTCCCCATCTGATCTCCTCTTAACCCCCAACCATCTACCTACTGCTAACCAAAAGTCCCCCAGAATCTTGTACTCTCACAGCCAATATTCTAGTATCTGTACAAATTCCCCAATTTGTCTAACATTATAACACTCCTTGCAGTCCAATCTTCCCCCATCCACCAGATGCCTAGCATAGAAATTCAATATAACATTCCTCCAAAGCATCCTCTACTATACTATCCAGAACTTGGAAGGAAGCCACCTCCTCACCTCAGCACTCTATGATCAGACTCCTGCCTAGTCCCACTCCTTACCAATCCCTACTGCTTGCCAACCACTAGGCCAGATATCCTGACCCAATCCCCTCTGATACTCCACTTCATCACCAATGTCAAACTCAATCAGTGGAGTACCCCCCAATAGCAGTCTGTCCTATCACTACATCTCTGGACCCCACAGTATCTCCCCTTCATTACTATACCAGTATAAACCAATATGGTGAGCTCTATCTACTACCCTCTACTAGAAGCCTTTATATCTTAACTGATGGCTCCCACCCAGATCCACTAATAATAATAAGTCTCCTAAAGATCCTTTTGGAGAGAACCTCATCTCTCATACCTTCTGCATCAGTGGTATCCATCTCACTCCCTGCAGTTCAGCAGCCCACTTCAGCCACCAAGCTCTCAAGCTATGAAGCCTCTTAGAAGGATCTATCAGTCCTAGTCCTCCTCTCACCACTGATAATGATAGGGTATCCCAACTGATCTGAAACTACCTCTCAGCTCAAATCCAAGCCCTAGCTAGCTTTATTAGCCTCTTCACCACTCAAGCTAGGAAGTCTAAGTGATAAGCAATATACCACAGCTTAGGGAACCAGTAGATATTCAGAATTGATATCTAGCCTGCTAGTAAGATATGGCAACCTCCTCAACTTTTAAGAGCTTTACTCCAGATAGCCACTCTCCTCTCCCACCACACCTGTGAGAGGATAGACCCATATACTGAGAGGAAGATACCCAGGTACTACACCACCTCTCCTGCAGAGACAATTATTCCTATGACATCCCCTCCTACAAGTCCATTCCCCAATACCATTGTCTCACACTTATGCCAGTTGAGTTTTGCTCCAGAGTGTGCCTTATACCATTCCACTGTCTCTTTAAGCATCTTGACATCTGTCACTGATCTCAGTCCAACTACCATATCATCTGCAAAGGCCCCCACCTTTCACACCACACCATAAATAGAGAGCCCTGCCACCTTCCTGCAAATTCTATCCATTAGAGGCTCTGATGAAAGAGCATATAATATAGGAGACAGTGGATCTCTCTAAGGAACTCCTCTCCCCAAGAGAAATGTCAGACCTTGGTGATCATTACACATCAATGCTGCCTGACTCCCCTCTAACAGATTCAAAATAGAAGCTTGAAATCATGAGGGAACACCAATTCTGTCCAGTACCTTGCCCAGTCACACTCTCTGAACATGATCATAAGCCTTCTTCTGGTCCAGAAAGACCAGCCTCCCATCTAATCTACAAGCTCATACTCCTTCAATGATACTATGGACCCAGGCTGTCCCATCTCTAATAAGTCTGCCTCCAACAAATCCCCACTACTTCTCCCCCAGCACCTGTTGGGCAACTTTCTACAACCTTATTATGATTATCTTAGTAACCATCTTTCTGTCCATATCCAAGAGTATGATCAGTCACCAGTTCCTCCAGTCCTTCCTCTCTCCCTTGTCCTTGTATAAGAGGGCTACCAGTCCTAAGTCCTGCCCTCCAACCTACTCACCATTTAGGAGAATAAGGTCACATAGAGTCACCATTTCTCCTAATACTCCAGGGACTCTCACCATCTTCTTCCAAAAGTCCCAAGGTAATCCATCCTCTTCTGGTGCTGTTCCAAGCTTAGTTGCTGCAAGGACTCTCTGAATCTCCTCCTCCTGGACTGGTAGGGTCAAATCCCCCAGGCCCTCTACCTGTAGTAGCTCCCAATCCTCCAGAGTGTCACTGATTGTTTCAGCATCAGCACCCCCTTCCTCCTTGCTCCATAGCTCTCTCCACCTCTCCTTCAACATCTCCAAGATCTATTGGGTACCATGAACCATTTCCCCCTCTGCATCAAGAATTCTGTCCCATCAATGTCTCACCCTTATTATCTTAAGAAGTCTTGATAAGTACCTAGTAGGCCTTTCACCCTCCTCGAGCCCCTGCCACCTCAGCCTAGCTGCCATTTCTTTTATATGTAATTCCTTCTCCTCTCTCAGCATCTATTGCAATTCCACCACCTCCATCTTAGCTCTCACCAACCTCCAATCATCTATCTCACCAGAGTTTATCATATCTACCCATTCCATCTACAGTCTAACCAACTGATTTGAAGCACACCTCATTCTTTTCCTTCTCTGCCTCTCAGCATCCCTACCAGCTCTCCCCCAGTATACCCTCACAACTTCTTTCAATCTTATCCACCAAACACCTACTGCCATGCCTTCCTATCTCCAGCTCACAATTCTCCCCTGGATGTCCTCCACTCATGGGTCCAACAACATTTTCTCAGCCAGCAGAGAGGAGTTAAGGTGCCAATGTCTGGGTCCATCTCTACTCCCCCCAAACTGCCCCTACCCTAACAGGCCCCAATGATCAGACTATGGGCACCACTCTACCTCCAGAGACCTCTAGACATCCAAGCCCCAGTATTTAGCTGACAGAATCCAGTCAATTCTTATACCTAAGCCATTCACTCAGTATGTGTAGATTCTCTTTTCTCCCCACTTTGTTCTGCCCATATCTCCTAAGGAGCTAAGGTTCTCTATCTCCTCTCATACATCCAGGCCACTACTTCTTCCCTCAGCACTCTTCCCTCCATCAGTTCTATCTAACTGAGGGTTTTACACTATATTAAAGTCCCCACCCAGAACATCTACCCTATCCTCCAAGAAAGTGCCCTCCTCTAAGAGCCCCTTAATCTATGCAATCCTCTCACCTCTGGCCACCAGGCAATAGCAAGAGCCAACTCTCACTGGCTCTCACCCAGGTCAACACCACTCCCCCCATACCAAGTGGTCTCCCTAGTTCCTAATTCTCTCTAGATCCCCCTTGCCACTCCGCACCAATATCACTACTTTACCAATTCATGCTACAGCTCCTCCCCATTCTCTAGTCCACTCTACTTGATCCACATAATCCTTACACCATACATCCTACAGCAGGAAGAGATCAGCCTCTAATCCCTTAAGCCAAGTGAAAATATTCTTATGCCACCCTGAATCCTATAGCCCATTTATATTAAGAGAGAAAATGTTAGTTGTACTATTCATTGGGGATAATGTTTAGATAAGAAGTCCCCATACTCCCTTTACTGCTCCACCTCCATCTGCTCCTGTGCCAAGTCCAAGATATATTCTGTGGCCTACTCCTCCTTCTCAATTCTTCTTACCTCCAATCCCCCCAGAAGCTCATTCAGTTCTCTCTCCTCTTTCTACTCAGAATCCTCATGATACTCTTGACAGACATTCTGCCAGAGCTATAGGCTATGATGCTTCATCCAACAGTAGGCCACCCACTCACCTGCCACCACAGCCAACTCAGTCTTCCTCTCCTCATCAACCTCATACCCCTCCTCTTCCAGGAAAACTACAAGTACTTCCACCTTCAATGCCTTCACTACTTCATCACTATGCAGGACTCTCACTCAATGCTCATCACTCATCACCCTCAAGTCCACCTCTCCCAACTCCTCAGTAGCAAAGTTATTCATCATCCAATACATCCAGAGTAAGTTCTCCATCTCCTTCCCCCCAGGTATCACCAGTCAACCCCCATCCAGCATTATCATGTCAGCCCCCACACTTGCAGCCTCATCCCACCCCTCCTCAAGGACATCCACCAATTTCTCCTCACCTACAGCCACCACCTGACCCCCCTTTTCTACCTCAGGAACTCTAAATCATACTCACTGGGCCCCCTGCATTGGCACATCCACTGCCTCTTGTCTCCTCACTATAAGTCCCTGCCTGATAAGAGGGGTAGGGGAATCCTCCCAGTCTTCCTCCTAGACTTCAAATGTGCCATCCTTATACAGATTACTGCTAGATGTCTTCCTGGCCTCCTCTTGACCCCCTCCTTCTATTTCACTATTTCTGTCAGCCCAGACACTCATCTTGGCTCCCCCAGTATCCTCACTACCTCCAGCAGACATCGACACCTCTCCCCCTAGCTTTTTCAGTAGCTCCCTCTGCAACTTATAGCCCTGAGACCTCTCCTACATTTTCTTGTCTACTTGAATATGCTTTCCCTCAATAATCTCCAAGTGTGTCACCTCCACATATACCTTCTAGGCCTTTGCTCTTCTTTCTACTACTCCACTCTGCTCCTCCAATGTCTCCAGCAGATCCTCCTCCTCCTCCCTCCCCTTCACTCTCAATATCTTACAAATGAAGGCTCTCTATAGCATGACTGAAGGTCAGTCACTCATCTTCCCTATGGCCTCTTTCTCAGCAAGCTGGATCCTGATATTCACATCTCTAGTTCTGAGAGTAGTCCCCTCCTACACCTGAAATCCAATATCAACTATATCTCTATACTCCACCATCACCTCCTTAACCCTCCTCCTGGTCTCAGCCATTGTTACTATAGGCACCCCCTTCACCAAAAGCTGAACCACCCCGGGGTCCCACCTTAAGCAGCACACTATAGGGACCATCACCTCCCCTATAGCCACTTCTGTCTTCAATGTATCCTCCAGTGGGCCTGCCTCCTCAAATCTCACCTCAACTCCCTCCAGCTCTTTCAGAAATCTCACTGAGGCAGCCCCAGCTACCTGCTTAGAGATAAGCCCCAGAACCATTCTTGTCATTACTGCCAAGCCCTAGAAGCACAAGATTACAGTAAACTCTAAAGTTGACTTCTTGAGTAATGGCACCACCACCAGTCCCATCACATCATCAGTCAGGTCCCCTATCTACTTTGGGCCCAATGGTATAGTCTCTCTATCAACTATCATATCTGAATTTTTTTCCTGATCCACTATTACACTCCTATCAGCAGTCTCTCCTCTACTCCCAGTAACTTCACCACTAGCCCTTCCATCCATCAGATGAGAAACTGAACTCCTTGCCTCTACTTCTCTCTGCTTCCTCTTCCCCCCTGCCTGACCACTACAAGACCCAGCAGACCATCTCCCCAGCCTTAAGCATATCTGCAAAACTTCTTCCCTCTTGTCCTCCTACTCCTCTATCAGTACTATCACTACTGTCTAAACTGCCCTGCCTACTCAGACCCCCAAAAGATCCCATTCCCAATCCATACCCTCTTCCAACATGTTGCCAGTTGAAGGCTCCAGGTCTACCTGACTCAGTATACATGTCAGCTCACTTGTTTGTTACTACATCCTTAGTAGCTTTCTCCAATAAATAATCCAAAAGTGTGTTCTGAAGTTTGTATGACATGAATGTTAGTGAAGAGAGCTGTGAATATTATAACTTTATATAAACTTAAGTTACTTAATATTTGCTAGCTTATCTCTTACTAGCTTAGTAGTATTTACTAGCTTAAATTGCTTATAGAGAGCTTTTTTAAATACTCTTCAGTTATCAATTCTAGTTTCTCAATAGATAGAGATATTGTTATATAGTAGTTACTAAGTTCTTCAAATATGTCAGATTCTCTCCAAGGTATCTCTTAGACTAACCTCAAGTTTGTTATAAGCAAGTTCTTATTGTAGTACCTTCCCAAGATCTTATAGTCCTCAAAATTCTTATTTTTAAACTATCTTATAGTCACAATGACTCACAGTTAGTCATTATTGCTCATCTTGTAGCCTGGATAAGTTATGCTGTATGATCTTCTTGTGCTTCAATCTGATGGCTTATAAGGAAAGACTGTCTCCTATGCTGATGTCATTATTCTGAGGTCACTGTTATATCTTTCTTCTAAATAAGAATCTTCTCTTTAAATATCCTTATTCATTAGTTCAGTCCTGAAAAATTTACTGATCCTATAACCTCTGGCAGAGGGTTGAAAAGTGGTGTTTATGGGCTGACATCTTCCTCATATCATAATAGTGAAGGGTCACTCCCTTTATATAGAGCAAGGGCCTGATTCTGATCTTGACCAATCAGTTGATGGTTTGAACTTCTCTGGCTTTGAAAGTCTCACAAATGAGTAGTTGCTAGTACTATATCTCTTAGAGAATAGTCCAGACAGATTGTCTGCTAGTCATGGGATATGCTATTATGATTCATAGACTAGAACCTCATGGGCAGTCATCATATTTTGCTTCTTTTGTATAGGTTCATGGTATTTCTTGAGTCTGTTCCTATATACCATAGTAGGCAGTATGGTCCCCAAGAGTTTTCTAAGCCAGAAGGTAGTTCTCTTGATATATTGCACATAGAAGGGTCCTTCCCATTTGGGCTCCAGTTTTTGTGACCATGAGGCTTCTACTGTATTTCAATACAGTAGGACCTTTTCTCTGATTTAAATGGATTCTAGGGTCTTGTGATTCTTCTCTACATTCTTCTTTATCAGTGCTTGTGACTTGATGATGTAATATTCAGCCTTCTTTCTGATTTGGTATAGTCTCTAGATTTCTGAGTCAACTTGTCTCCAAGTTAGATCTAGATTTGTAGCTGAGATTTCATTAGAATCTTCTTCTCTAAAGAGCAGTTCTCTTGAGATAAAGTGTGTACTCTGTGACCATATATCTCATAGGACAGAGAGGGCAGTTAGAAGATAGTTATCTCAATTGTCATATGTGTCTGAGATCTTCACCAGAATGTTCTTGAGAGTCTTGTTGGTTCTCTCTATCTGTCTATTTCCTTGAGGGTGGTATGCAGTGGTCTTGATGTATTGAATCTTGTATTTCTGATATATTATCTTGTGGAATCCATTGATAAATTCTATGCCATAGTCTGTAGTGATTTGTCTTGGTATCTTGTAGCAGCAGATAATTTCTCAGTACAGGAAGTTGGCTATAGAGAGAGCATTGACTTCTTGTAATGCTCCTGCTTCTATTCATTTAGTAAAGAGGTCTATGGTAACTATAATGTAGCAGTTTCCTAATAGTGTCACTGATAGTGGTCCAATAATATCCATTGCAATGTGGTGGAAGGAGATAGGCTCAATTCTTGATGACTCAGATGCCTGGTCTTACTGATCTTGTTTCTGTTTTTGGTACTTGTCACACCCTTTGATAAATTGGTACAGGTCTTCTTCCATCTTGGGCCACTACATAGTTCTTTTTACTTTATTATATGTATTGGTTCCTTCTAAGTGTCCTTGTTCATGTACTTCCTTCATTACTTAATACTTCTTGTATTCAGGTGTTATGAGCTTTTCTTCTTTTCTGAGTGTAGTGTTGTCTAGTTTAAATTATTTCTAAGTCTGGTTGATGATGGTGATAGTCTAGGGTTTGAGGTGGTTAGGCATCTTCTGCTGCTCAAGATAGCTGATTAATCCATAGTATAGCTCCTTATTTATATTGAATAGTCTTGATGGAGGTGTTTCAGAGTGTCCTTAAGAGTGCATCAGCATTGACATTAGTTCTTCCTGAGTAGTGCTTAATAGTATAGTCATACTCTTATAGCCTGTAGATCTATCTGATATATATTCCTTTGGGGTTCAGAGTATGGAATAGTTAGGCAAGAGCAAAATAGTCTGTTTGAATAGTGAATTATTTCCCAGCTAGATAGTAGTAGAACTTATCTACCACCCAAACTACTGCTAAGCATTCAAGCTTACATGACTCATAGTTCTGTTCTGCTCTGCAGATATCTCAGCTTGTATAGGAGATGACATATTCATATCTATCTTTCTTCTGAGCTAGGACTGCTCCAAGTCCTATAGCACTTATATCTGTCTGCAGGATGAACTCTAGGTTCCAATCTGGTCTTCTGAGGATAGGTGCTTGAGTCAACCTTATCTTGAGTTCATTGAAGGTTTCTTGGCATTTTTTAGTCCATTCAAATTTGGTCTCCTTCTTCAGTAGCTCATATATAGGTACTGTAATATTGGAGTATCCTTTGATAAATCTTCTGTAATAGGAGGCCAGTCTAAGGAAGACATGGACTTCTATAGTTGTTCTGGGTCTTGGGTAGACTGCAACAGTCTCAATCTTCATAAGGTCTATGTGAATTTCAGTCTGGTTGATGAGATGTCCTAGGTAGGCGATTTCCTGAGCTGCAAACTTGCATTTCTTGAGCTTGATGTAGAGGTCATACTCCTTGAGCTTCTTGAGAGCTAGCTGTATATGGTTGACATATTCCTGTGCAGTGTTGCTGAAGATGATCACATTATCAATATAGACAAAGAGCCATTTTCCAATCTCATTACTGAAGACTCTGTTCATCATTTGCTGAAAACTTACTAGAGTATTGCACATTCCAAATGGTATTCACAGGTAGACATAGATAGCATCAGGTGTAATGAAGGCTGATTTCTCACTGGTATCTTGAGTGAGACCAATCTGATGGAAGCCTGAGAACAGATCCAAGATAGTGTAGTATTTGGCTTTGCTTCTAAGGGTAGTAAGGATTTCTTAAATATTTGACAAGGGCTGCTTATTCTTCTTGGTGATTGCATTGAGCTTCCTGTAATCAATGCAGAGTCTTGGGGCAAACTCTCCAGGCTTGCTTTCTTTCTTTGGGGCTAGGATAATGGGTGAAGCCCAGGGGCTGATAGCTTGCTTGATGATTCCAGCTTCTTCAATTTCCTTGAGTTCTGCTTGCAGCCATTCTCTATAGGCAGGTGGTATAGGTCTGGCTTTCTGGTAGATGGGCTTGGTATTGCTGGTATCAACTTCATAATAGTACTTGGGTTCTTGATTATGGTGTCCCTGAAGTCTGTAGCAAGTACTCCTTCATTCTGGTACAGGATCTTGAGAAGTTGTTCCTCTAGGAGAAAGTTTTCTCCAATGGTATATGTGTACTTGTTCTGATCCTTATCTCTCTTGTGCTTGAGTTTGGTAATCTTGGTGACAATATAGACTCCTCTTCCAGTAGATCCAAAGTCTTGTTCTTCTCTTTTAGTCTTGATAAGTTTAATGGCTTTAGTGATCTTGAGCTTCTTGACTTCATGAATCAGCATCTGGCCAATCCTGTCATGCTTCTTGACTTTAAATAGGGTGGTGGGGTTGTGATTCCAAACTATGAGAAAGATCTTATCAGTATAATCAGAGTCAATTACTCCTTCTTCAACTGAGATTTCACTTTTGGTCAGACTGCTCCTGGTCTTGATAATTCTAGCATAGTTCTCTGGTAACTTGACTCCAATTCCAGTGCCAAGTAGAGTAGTGGTCTGTGGTTCAAGGGTAGCATCTTGAATACTAGCAAGGTTCATTCCTATAGTTCTTTTTTTTTTTTTTTTTTTTTTTTTTTTTATAGTTACTCAGACTTTCATTTATTATCACTCAGTCTATAAATAATAATACACATGTACCCACAGCCCCTCAGCCAATGTCCCTCAGATCCCTCTCTCTACTCTTCATCTCTCTTCACTAAAGGACAACCCAACCACCTGCTATCTAAACCCTCCCTCCACTCTTCTTGTAAATACAATTCACCAGATTCTGACAGCCCCCCCCTACCTGATCCCCACTCTCTCCACCAATCATTCAAAATGTCAAGTATTAATCATTCCCAATGTGCTACCCTAGCTCCAACTGCAACCTACTGGTCCTCCTCAAAGATATAAAGTCAATGACTGGCCAGCCCTATCCAAATTGCCAGGGCCCATCTTAAGGTCAACCATTTATCCCTAACCCTACTCACTAACCTATGCCAGAGGTCTTCCCATCTCCCTCCTTCCCCTCCCACCAGAGGCTGCAATCTTAGTCTACTAGTAATACTATGCTAAAACTCTCCCACAACTTCACACTCCTCTAGCCAATGTTCAGGCATTTGTATCACTCCCCCCTCCTGGCCAATGTCTATACATTCCTTACACTCAAACATATCATCCACTTTTTTTT
>RBNI01001724.1:0-21129 GCA_003990745.1 Jimgerdemannia flammicorona | reverse complement strand
GCCCTTATAAATGATACCCCATCCACTGTCACCACAACTCTACCACCACTCTTCGCCACAATTCTCCTTACTAGTCCCTTGCATCCTCCCCCCTTGGGGCCCCAACCAATCCACCATGCCTTGAAGAGCTCAAGCATCAGCTCCTCCCATCTCCCTACCCTCAGTCTCACCAGCCTCCTGGAGCCCTTCTCAAAGGTGCTCCACCAGTGTTCTGCAAGCCCCACCCATATTGCGATGATCCAACCAACCATCAGCCACTCATTCTCCACCCCCCCCACCAGCCTTGACTGCAGTGCTGCCCACCACCCACCCACCTCAGAGTCAGGCACTGACACTCTCAACCTCTCCCCAACTACCTTCCAGAAATTCTCTATACTCTCGCACTCCCCCAGCCAATGTTCAGGAGTCTGCACCACCCCTCCCTCCTGCCCTACATTATAACACTCCTCACAATCAAAAAACCCACCATCCACCAGATGTCCTGCCCTAAAGTTTAGCATCACATTTCGATGCAACATCCTCCACCATGCTACCCAGAGTTTTGGCAGGAGCCACCTCACCACAACCTTGCACCAAGACCAGATGCCTGCCCCAAGTCCCATCTCTCCCCAATCCCAGCCCCTTGCTAGGTCTCCGGCCAAAGATCCTGCCCCAGACCCCTAAGGCACTCCATACTCTCCTCTAAGTAGAAGTCCTTGACCAGATTCCCTCCCAACAATAGCCTGTCTCACCTCCACATCTCCGGACCCCAGTCCTCACCCCCTTTAGTTCCTTGCCAACAGATCCCAATGTGATGGGCTCCATCTACTACTCCCCACCAGAATCCTTTGTATCTCATCCTCTGGCTACCATCCAGGACCACCAAGGACAGTAGATCCCCTGAGCCACCCCATGGCGACACCCTCGCCTCCCACAAATGCTGCATAAGGGGCACCCATTCTCCTCCTCTCAACTCACTGGCCCTCTTCATCCACCAAGCCCGCAAGCAGAGTAGCCTCTTGGGTAAGTCTACTAGGCCAAGTCCTCCGCGATCCATAGGTAGTGCTAGTAACTCCCAACCAATCTGACTCTGGTGTCTAGCCCAGAGCCAAGAATGGGCCATCTTGAGAAGCTTCTTAACCACCCACTTAGAGAAATCTAAATGGTAGCCCAGATACCAAAGCTTCGGCATCCAATACACATTCAGAACAGTTACCCTTCCCGCAAGCAACACCTGTCTACCACCCCAGCTCGTCAGTGCTTTACCCCATTCTACCAGCTTGCACTCTTACCACTCCTTGGGAAGTAAAGAGCCATACACTGAGAAATAGATACCAAAGTATCATACCACCCCTCCAGCTGGGACAATTGTTCCAATGATGTCCCCACCTATGACTCCTTCCCCTAGGACCATTGTCTCACACTTGTGCCAGTTGAGTTTCACCCCAGAGCATCACTCATACCACTCAACTGTCTCCTTGAGCATAGCCACATCTGCCACTGAGCCCAACCCAATCACCATATCATCGGCAAAGGCCCCCACCTTCCAGTTGACACCCAAGATATTCAGACCCCCAACTCTCTGCCGGATCTGATCCAACAACAGCTCCAGGGCAAAGGCATAAAGGATAGGTGATAGTGGATCCCCCTGAGGCACTCCCCTCCTCAAGGGGAAAGAAGCCCCCCTGTGTCCATTCGCCAGAATAGCAGCCCTACTCCCTTCCAGTAATCCAATAAGTGACTGGCACACACCAACTGGTATCCCAATGCGCTCCAGTACCTTCTCTAACCAAACTCTCCAGACCCTATCATAAGCCTTCTCCTGGTCCAGGAAGACCAAGCGGCCATTCACCCCTGCAGCCCTAGCACCTTCAATGACCCTGTGAACCCATGCCATTCCATCTTGGATCAGTTGGCCCCCACAAAGCCTCACTGCTCCTTCCCTAGCACCTGTTGGGCCACACCCTGTAGCCTCACTACCAGGATTTTGGTGACCAGCTTGCAGTCCATATCCAGCAACATAATTGGTCTCCAGTTCTTCCAGTCCTCCCTACACCCTTTGTCCTTGTACAGCAGAGATACCAGCCCCAACTTCTGCCCTCCAATCCACTCCCCAGTATGAATGACCTCATCACACATCAGCGACATCTCCTCCAGAACCTCTTCTACAGATGACATACATTTCCAAAAGTCCCAAGGCAAACCATCCTCTCCAGGCGCCATCCCCAGGGTTGTGGATGCCAGCACTCGAAGGATCTCCTCTCTCAAAACTGGTTGGCCAAGATCCCCCAACCCTGCTGCAGGATCCGGATGCCACTCTTCCAGATGCCGCTCAATGTCCTGCGCTACCTCCCCTCCCTCCTCTTCACTCCATAGGTTGCTCCAGCGGGTGCTCAGCTGGCCAAGAATCCCCTGCACACCTAATACCATCTCCCCCTCATCGTTAAGGACTCCTTCCCACCTGTGTCTTGCTCCCCTAGCATGAAGGAGATGGGACAAAAACTTTGTGGGCCTTTCTCCTTCCTCCAATCCCTGCCACTGCAGCCTCGCCACCATAGCCTGAGCCTGTATTGCTTCCTCCTTCCTCAACACCTCCTGCAGCTCCACCACTTCCAGCTTAGCCCGCTTAGCCTTCCAGTCCAAAACCTCTTCCTCCTCCAGTAGCCCAGCCCAATTCAAAAGTAGTCTTTCTAGTCTCCTAGATATCCACCAGACTTGTTGCCTCTGCTGAGCACCTCACTCCCTCCCCACTTCCCCCTAGTACCTCTGAGCTTCAGATTTCAGTCTATGCCACCTATCACCAATCCTCATCTCAGCTTGCCTCCAATTATTAACCTTGGATCGTACCTCTACCACCCATGCATTCCACAGGTCCACCTCACCCAGCAGTGAAGAGTTCAGATGCCAATGTCCTGTCCCCTCTCCACTCCCTCCAAACCTCCCTCCTCCCCGAATACCCCAGTGATCTGACCAAGGACACCACTTGACCTCTATTGTCTCCCAAACTGTATTGCCCCAACACTCATCAGTCAGAATCCAGTCAATCCTAGTACCCAGTCCTCCCACCCAGTGAGTATACAGACATCGATCCCCATCCTGAAGTCGCATGGCGTCTACTAGAGAGCTGAGTCTTTCCACCTCTTCCCAGTCCTCCAATCCCCCACTCCTTCCTACCATACCCCATCTCCCATCAGTTCTGTCCAGCCTACTCTCCTGGACCATATTAAAATCTCCCCCCAGACAATCCACCCCAGCCTCAACCAAGAGCCCAGAATCCTGCAGATCTCCAATCCATACCATTCAGGACCCCCTCTCAGCCGGGCAGTAGCAAGATCTCACTACAATTGAATTCCATCCAGGCCTCCTCCATGTCCCTCACACTAATCTACTACCCCAATGTCCAATGTCTGCAATGTCCCCTTTCCCCTTCCTAACCAGTATTCCCACTTTACCCTGTCAAACCACCACCCCCCCCCACTCTCTTGTCCATTCCAGTCCATCTTCCTCCCCCTCACACCATACATCTTGAAGTAAGAAGAGATCTACCTCCAGTTTCTTCAGTCATCCAAAAATCATACCTCACCTCCCAGTCCCCCTAAGCCCATTGACGTTCAAAGAAAAAATGTTGGTTGTACTATTCATAGCAAGATATTTGATAGTGTTGATTTCCCACATCTATAATTCCATACTCACTTCCTCTCCAGCCAGATCCAGGTTCTGTTCCGCTGCAATCTCATCCTCCACATTTTGCTGTTCATCCAGAGCTGCCAGCAATTCTGTATAGTCCTCACCATCCACTATCTCTATTGAAGCCCAGTGCTCCTCACACACCACCTGCTACTTTTCCAGTCCCTTCCATGGCCCCAACAGATAAGCTGCCCTCTCATTAGCAATACTCAAGAGTGTCGCCTCCCTCACCTCGGTGACCTCATATTCCTCCACCTCCAAAAGAGCTACCATCATCTCATCTCTCAACTTCCTCATGACCTCCTCTCCTCACAACACTTGCCCCCAGAATTCCTCACTGATAACCCAGAAGTCAATCTCTCCCAGTTCCTCGGCTGTCACATTCTGCAGCACCCTCAACAGCCACTTCTCCCCCCCAACTACCTCTGCTGCCTGCACCAAATCTGCCTCTCCTTCCTTCCTCTCCACAGTTCACACAGACTCATCCCAACCATCCTTGGACACATCCTCCAACTCTCCTTCTCCCACCTCAGGAACACCATACTGGATCAGGTTATCATCCACCATCACTGTATCCACTACCACCTCCTCCAGCCCCTGTCCCCCACTCTCCTTCATCTTCCCCCCTTGCTGCCCAGCCTCCACCCAGATGCTAGCACTCACTCCAGTGCCCTCCTCCATAGCCCCCACCCTTTGACCCCCATCCAAACTGGCCAGCAAATCCTTCTGCAACTGTCTCCCCTTTGCCTTCTCTCAGAGCACCTTGTCCATTCGCACCTTCTTGCCCTCAATCACCTCCACTACTGTCCTAGCCTCATAAGCCCTCCAAGCCATTTGCCTCCTCTCCACAGCCCCTGCTAGGTCCTCAAGTGTCTCCAGCAGGTCCTCCTCCTCTTCCTCTGACCCCTTCACCCTCGAAACCTTGCACTCCACCAGGCCCCACTTCAATACCACCAGCTAGTCCTTAGCCTTCCCAGTATTCTCCATCCTAAATAGCCTCAGCCGGACATCCACATCATCTGTCCTGAGCTCAGTCCCCTCCCATATCCTGAACCCAATGTCAACTACCTCGCCATACTCCTTCATCACATCTGTGACCAGCCTCCTCATCTCCTCCTTCTTCACTGTCAGTAAGTCCGCAATCACCAGATGAACCACTCATGGGTCCCAATGCATACACCTCGCCATTGGTACCGAAATCCCTCCAACCACCACACCCTTCTCCACTGCCTCTAGTAGCAAACCCTCCTCTTCAAACTCCACCTCGACTGTCTCCAGCTTCTTCAAAAACTTAACTGGAGCCGCACCTTTCACCTTGCTAGCCAGCAGCCCCAGCACCATCTTTGCCATCACTGCCAAGCCATGGAAGTACAGCATGATGGCGAATTTCAATCTAGATTTCTTGAGTAACAGGGCCACCACGAGGCCCATCACACCATCAGCCAGGTCCCCAGGTCTTGTGCTGCTCCCCTGTCCAGGTCCCCCATCAGCTGTTATATCTGGATTTTTTTCCAGATTGCCCATCACACCACCATCAGCAGTCACCTCCTCAGCCACTACATCTCCAGCCCCACTACGCTATCTCCCCAGTGGAGAGGCCTCCTTGCCACTCGAGGTAGCAGCTGCCTTCCCCAGCTCCAGCCAGCCATCTAGCCCCATCGCCTGCTTTCCCATCCTGACTTTGTCTGTGAAAGTCATCCTCCCTCCCCCATGCGGCCTTGCACCTCCTCTGCCACCACCTCCAGCCCCACGTCCTCTCATCGAAGCACTCGGCATACCAATACCAGTACCTTGACCCCCCCCCACATGTTGCCAGTCAAAGGCACTGGGGCCCCCCTGCCCAGTATACTCACCAGAATGTGTGTAGCTTGCTATCTTGATAGCACCAATACTTAAAGATGTTGTCAAAAGTGTTGTCTGAGTCTTGTATCACCCGAATAGTACTGGTGAAAAGGTGGTGCCTGAATGGCTTACCAGAAAAATCTGAGAACAAGGCTGCCCAGTCAGTTGTGACCACCAATAATAGTGTCTGGTAAGAATCAAGACTATGGTCAAGTGAATCCTAACAGCTGGACCAATTCTGCCCCGAAGACAATTCAACAACAAAGAAAAGACTTGGATCAAGAAAGAAGAACCCAAGCTTGAAGCATCCTGAGCTCCCTCCACATCCACCTCCTGGACACTCAGAAATCATGAACCCACCCAACCAAGTACCTTCAAGAAACTGACTGAAGGAGAAAGAAATGAACTTTGAAGAAGCAGAGCATGCTTCTATTACTGAAAGACAGGACATATGGTGAGTGTCTGCCCCAACCAAAAACTCCAAACAGCAACATGAGCAACTGTTACTACCCTATACCACCTCAATAACCTGACTACCAGAACACTGGACTTTGTCAAGTTAAGACAAACTACTAGGCCCCAACCAAAGGAAGTCAAAAGGCAGCTGGATATGATCTGTATGCAGCCGAAGAAGCTACAGTTTCCAACTGAGAAGTCAAGCAAGTCTATATGGGAATCAGTATCCAAATCCCTGAAGGACATATTGGAAGAATATGCTGTTGTAGCAGCCTAGCATTGAAAGGACTCTCAGTAGAAGGAGGAGTCATTGACAAAGATTATACAGGCGAAATTATTGTCCTCATCCGAAACCATAGTTGGACACCCTTCAAGATCTCCATTGGTTTCTGCATCACCCAGATCCTATTTAAAAAAATCAAGTCAACTCTGACAGTCAAAGAACTCTCTGAACTACTGCCCACCATCTGAGGATCTAAAGGATTTGGCTCATCAAACAAGGCCCCAGCCCAACCTACCACAAGCAAAGAAGAACAATTCTACAAGAAAATCGAAGACAGATATGTACCAAGTGGCCGATATCTCCATGGCATTGGAATGTACTCTTCCTGAATGATTGATGATTGCTTCTCTTGTGTCAATGAACTGGCCCAAAGAAGAACCAACAGAAGGAAAGCTCCTACAACTGAAATCACCACCATTGGATCAGACAAACTGCTTACACTCCAAACCTTTGTCAACAGAGCACCTGTCAAGATTATGATAGACAGTGGTGCCTCAGGCAACTTCATCAATGAAGAAATAGCCAATAGACTCAAGGTCTTCACCTCTCTGGTACAACAAACTCAAGCAGTTGCCACAGCCGACGGAACCTCCCATGTCATTAGCAAGGAAGTCCACAATCTACCCTTCCGAATTGGTAACTATTGAGTATATGTTACTCTCCAGATTGTACCACTTTCTGACAATGAAATCATCCTTGGAACCCCATGGTTGAAATAAGAGAACCCCATGATCGATTGGGTAAACCATTCTCTGACCATCAAGAAAGGATGCCACAACTTCAAACTGCAAGGTAAAAGGACCCACTCAGATCTAGTGACCCTGGACTAAAGATCACCCATATCAACAAGTTATAGCTCAAGAAATTGGCCAAAAAATGCCCTCTCTTTGCCATCTCCATCCGCCCATCCAAAGGAGAACCCAAGAACTCTGAAGAAGACTTTTCCAAAGTTGACAGTCACATTAGACCTCTACTTCAGAAATTTCGAGACATATTCCCAAAGAAGCTTCCAAAAGGCCTACCTCCTAAGCAAGCAGTAGACTATGCCATCAAGACCATCCCAGATACCAAGCCAGCCTTCAAGTCAATCTACCACATGTCTCTGAGAGAAATCGATGCACTCAAGAAAGAAATTGATGAACTCCTAGAACAAGGATTTATCAGACCCAGTGTATCACCTTATGGTGCACCAGTCCTCTTTGTTATCAAGAAAGGAGGAGACCTATGAATATGTATTAATTACCAAGACCTCAATGAACAGACCATCAAGAGCTGTTGCCACTACCCAGAATTGAGAAATATTTGACAGGCTTACCAATCCACAATTCATAAGCTCTTTTGATCTATGAAATAGCTACTGACAAATTGCTATGAAAGAAGAAGACATCTACAAGACAGTCTTCCAAACTCGCTATGGACATTTCGAGTTCTTGGTTATGCCCTTTGGCCTAACTAATGCTCCTGCAACCTTCCAGACCCTGATGAATACTATTCTGCACCCTTACCTAGACAAATTTGTTGTTGTCTATATTGACAACATCCTAGTCTTCAGCAAAACCTTAGAGGAACATCTGGAATACCTCGAACTAGTACTACTAAAACTCTGAGAAAACTGACTCTTTGCAAAACTCAGTAAATGTGAATTTCTCCTGAAAGAAATTCAATTCCTTGGACATATTATCACACCAAATGGAATCAAAGTGGACCCCAGCAAAATCTCTGCCATCAAGGATTGGCTCAGACCCAAGAAGCTGAAAGACCTCCAGTTATTCCTGGGATTAGCAAATTACTACAGGCAATTTTTTGCCAACTTTGCTAAAATCGCTACTGCTCTTACCTAAATGACCAAGTACAATAAGAAAGAAGAACAGCCCTGGACCACGAAATAAGAAAAAGACTTCAACAATCTTACAAATTGGGGACCTGAACAAGATACAGCCTTTCAAGTACTGAAAGATGCCTTGATAACCACTCTAGTACTTCAAGCGGCAAACCCTGCCCTACTATATAAAGTTACTACTGATGCCTCTGATCTAGCCCTTAGAGCAGTACTTATGCAAGAAGGACACCCTGTGGCCTATCACTCTTGAAAGTTCAAAAATGCCAAAATTAACTATACCACTCATGAGAAGGAAATGTTAGCCATTGTAGACACTCTGATCAAATAGCGACTCTACCTAGAAGGAGCACACTTCACTGTATTGACTGACCACAAGTCATTAGTCAACATTAAGACCCAGGCTATCCTTTCTCGAAAGCAAGCCAGATGGATGAAAGTTCTCACTAACTTTGACTATGAAATCCAGTATTGCTCTGGCAAGGAAAATATTGTTACCAATACAATCTCCAGACCACTAATCGAAGAAGATATCCAAACTCTCACCTTGGTTACCAACTCTATCATGGAACAAATTATCACAGCATGTGCTGATAATAAAGAAGCTCAAGTACTCTGAGAAATCCTGAGCAGTGATGATGCTGACAAGCATACCTGATATCATCAATACCAACTGAAGGACAATACTATCTACTACAAGGACAGATTGTATGTTCCAAACAACCAAAATCTCCAAAGAACTATCCTATTTGAATCTCATGATGCCCCTACAGCTGGACATTTAGAATTTGATAAATATTACAAAGTTATCTCCTGAAACTTCTATTGGCCCTGCATGGTAGATCAGCTCAAGACCTATATCACTTCCTGTGATGTCTGTAAACAGAACAAATCCTCAACACTAGCAAAACCTGGTCTACTTCACCCCATCCTAGTACTATCTGCTAATTGGGAATAAATCTCTATAGACTTCATTATACAGCTACTCTGAACCAAGAATGGGAAAGATGCAATTGTTGTCTTTGTGGACTATCTCAGCAAACAAGCCCACTTTGTACCAACTACTACTACTGCAATAGCACCAGACATAGCCACACTCTTGTTTGACAATATCTTCCACTATCATGGTCTTCCTAAGATCATTGTTAGTGATTAAGATCTGAAATTCACCGGCCATTTTTGGAAAGCCCTCCATACATACCTTGGAATGAAACTTACACTATCCACAGCATTTCACCCCGAAACTGATGGCCAAACTAAAAGGATGAACCGAACTCTGGAACAAAGGCTAAGGAACTATGTTTCCTATAAACAAGATAATTGGCATGAATACCTCACTGCAGTCGAGTTTGCCTACAACAACAGCAAGCAAGCCTCTCTTGGAATGGCCCCATTCTTCGCCAACACTGGACAAAACCCAAACACTCCTCTGACACTTATCCAAACTACTGATGAACTCTCTACAGTGGAAGCCGTTGAAGAATTTCTGCTCCGAATGTGCAATCTAAGCCAGATCACAATCAAGAATTTATCACAAGCTCAAGAACAACAGTCATAGTATATTAACCAACATCACTGAGAAAAAACCTTTGATATTAGAGAAAAAGTTCTATTGGACATCTGAGGATACCAAGTTGATAACCAAGTACAGACCTTCCACAAAGCTGAACAGCAAATTTATCGGACCATTCGAAGTCATTACACAAGTCTCTCCAATCTCCTACAAATTGGCACTACCAGACACCATTAAGATTCACCCAGTCTTTAATGTCCAACATCTCAAGTAATATAATGAAAATGATGACAAGCTATTTCCGAACCAAACCACAGAACCACCTGCACCTGTCATTATTAATGACCAAGAAGAATACAAAGTTGAACAAATCCTCAACAAATGTGGCCACAAGAACCACCTTGAGTACCTTGTTAAATGGAAAGGTTACCCAATCCATGATGCAACCTGGGAACCCAAGACCAACCGCCAGAATGCTACTGACTTAGTTCAGGAGTATGACTCCCTGAATAACTAAAACCAAATACTCTATACCTATTCATACACACTATATATTACTCTCCTGAACATTATAATTATCACAAACACAAAATCAAGAACTCAGCAAGCCGAAACAAAAGAATACTGACCCTCTGGAAAAATAGCAAAACTGAAAGCAAGCCTATTCTCCCCATATCACTGGTGGAAAATGAGGCATAGATACTTAAGAAGATTCCTTAGAGGAAATTCTCTAGCAGTAAATGACATCAGAATCACTTCTGGTGCACAGCATTGAACATATGACCCTTTAATGTATGAATCCAACATGTTAGGCAACTGTACTACAAGCATACCACTTTCTGAAAAAATGGACTTCACCAGACTTTTGACCTCCCAAATGGTATAACAACACTAGAACAAATTAGAAGGCCCCAATGAGGACATTGAAAGCTAAGAAGAGGAGAGTTGTAAGTGCACAACCTCTAAGCCACTGAAATCACACATTACCCTCAGAACAAGCCACAGAAATCACATGCGACCTCTGAACAAATCTGGAAATTACCTATAAGATCATAAAGCTGAGTTAAACCGAAGTCACAGCATACAAAGCTGAGTCAATATGAAGTTACAGAATACAAAGATTTATACAAACAGAATCTTACCAATCAGGACTGAATATATAAATACCAAGCACCAAGATGCATCGAAACTGAGAATCAAAATAAACCAAACATACAACTATAACTTCTGAACATATACAAACATGACCACCGAGATCTATAACTGCATCCACACTGACATTTGGAATGTCATTGTCAACTGAGCCACACCCCCTCTATCTCTCATGAATATCCATAGTCTAGCACCCCTCTACTTCATAGAAGCCCAATGGAATGCCCTGAACATACTTAGCGAAGCCCACTGAATCGGACAAATCTCAAGCTACTACCAGATTGGCCGCCTCCTAGAAGACAGGTTGAATACCATCATGATATAGATATTACCCAGATGTCTCAACACCAGAAACTCATTGCCTGCAAACACCGAGAACTCTTTTATGAGTATAGCATCTTTATTCCCCACCTCCGAGTTACTACCGCTGAAATGGTTGTTACCCTGTCCTATGGCCAAATTGATGATATGATACAAGAACTCAACCATAAGTACATCGAGTATATTCAGACCACAGACAGAACCTTCCTGCACTCTGATGACCATATCTTGCAAATGCCTCAAGTCAGATATGCTATGAAGGACGTCTATAATATAATCTGATTTAATAAAGATGAAGACAATGATCCCTCTGACACTGACATGACCTCAAGCCAAGGATCCCTGCCAACCCTGATCACTCCACCAATACTGCCAATGAACTTACAATAGTTTATAACCACCTATGAGACTTATTGGAATAATGACCACTAGTATGAATACTAACCCGCATTCACTTCTGATTACTTCAATTATAATGAAGAGACTAGAGAACACAACCTGTACCTTCAGACAACTCTCAAGATCGAATCAACTACTCCACCACCCGAGTATGAATGACATGAACCACAGCTGCCAGCCTACTACAATCCTGTGACTCATAGTGCTATAACCTATAGAAGGTATACAGATAGCGAATCCAATGAAAGTGAAGATGATACACCCATCCTTCACCCACCAACACCTTATCCAGTATACGAGACAGATGATGCTACCTTGTGGGATAGTGATGAAGTCCCAATATATTATTACCTTAGTGAATAAGGAGAAGTAATCCACGAACCACTCTTCCTAGACAACTACTTCATCAGAGATGATATCATTGATGGTGATGTCATTGAAGACTACCCAGACAGCACCTAAACCTATAAATAGCATAGCAGTCATAGTATAGTTATATTAGCCTTATATGACATAACTGTGAACTAACTCAGCAGTCAGATGATCTCTTGATATGTCAGATCACATTTGTACTATGTGACTGCATTCTAACTCAGCAAGGTACTAAGTACTACATCCATATCTAGCCTAGCCCAGATAGCCCCTCACTAGTATAAATACCCCCTCCCCCAGACCTCAGAATCTCAGACTTGAATATACAAGAACAATCCTGAATACTTTCTCACAATAACCCTTCACACAACTACTCCTAGTATAGCAATATCATAAATAGCGAATAAACCTATTTAATAACCCCCAAACCACTCTTAAGTAAAATCTGCTCCCCATTGGGTCCCACTCCTAACCCCATTACGAAAATTCCTAATTAGGTATTGTCTGCAGCGATATGCCAATTCAACTAAGCTGGCCTTAGTTTCTTGAACTTTCTGAAATATGGAAAATCCTGAACATCCAGAACTAGTCCAAAAAAGGACTTTGGTTGAGACATCAACCCGATCTTGAAATCAATAAGTGTAGAGGACGTACTCCATATGAAATTGATCTTGACCTTAAGAAAATAGTCTTCCAGAATATCCAGAACTTCCAGAAAACCCTTCCAGAACTACATAATGGTTACCCTAAAAAGTAAACCCTCTTACATCCTCTGAGGCTGACTGGTAGAAGGGCCAATTGTACTTTTACAGAGAGAGCTCATATGGCAGTAAATTGTTCAAAGTCTTTAATGAAGATCAGAATTGACTCTTTAGTAGTAAATTCATAGAATATTGAGAGATATATTTCTATCTTGTCTTGAATTCTTGCAGAGGGTGACTCTTATAGTCAGGGTACTTATTGTAGTAGTTGTTCATTTTTCAGCTTGAAAGTAAGAGATCCTATAGTATTACTAGCTAATGGGCACCAAGTTGTCACATAGTAGATACTAAGTTCTTCAAGTATATCAGATTCTCTTTAAGATATATCTCTTAGACCAACTATAAGTTTCTTATAATTAAGTTCTATTGGAGTGCCTTTCTAAGGTCTTATAGTCCTTAAACTTCTTATCTTTAAACTATTCTATTGTCTCCTAGATTCGCTTACTTGGAATTGAGTAGAGGACTGAAACTTCTGTACTTCTTGAGTAGTTGGATACTTGAATGCTTAAGTGTTTTTAATACTTTACTACTGACTACTGACTTTATTTCAAAAGAAATGAGAGAGATATTTATATAAAATATAATTCAATAGTTACTAAGTTATAAAACTAAATATAAATTCCAATAATCAAATAAATAAGATACTTGAACACAGAAAACTTTAGTTGTAAGTACAAATTCAAGTATCTATATAATTGATTATACAAGATCAAAATACTGGAATAATTTCTGAGTTATGTAAGATCAAAATGTCAGAAGAATAATAGTTATACAAAGAACTCAGAGGAGAATGTTCAGAATCCTGAGGACTTTATCTTCATCTATATCAAGGCTAGAGATCAGAGATAGGATGTCTTCAAAAAAAATGAGTTCAGCAAATGTTTTGTCCATTTTGCATATTTCAAATATGTTATCAATTAGCAGAATAATGTCATCACATTCAGAGGTAGTGAGAGTAAGGAGATTAGGAGCTCTTCAATCTATGAGGTTCTCTTCTACAAAGTAAGAGACAAAGGTGGAATCTTGAGGGGTGTTGTGGAATGTGGATTTTTGGAGAGAGCAGTGGACTGTTTATTGCTAATTCTTACGCGCTTTTATGTGTCGCAATTAGTGACGTTTACATGATGACGTAGTCAAGGAAGGCTGCGCCACCATATATCGAGTTGTAACCTACATATTTCAATACTCCCGCTCAACGAGATATGTAAAATTTCCAAACTGCAATACTAAGCTATAACCACTGCAAATCTCACTATAGTGTTCAGACCGCTATCTAGAAACCGAAAAACATTCGAATTGCCTGCTTAAAGCTCGAAAAATAGGTTGAAAAATAGAGATGTGAACATTCGTAGATGAGCAATATTGATAGAAATCTGCAATGTAGCAATAGGGAAAAGAAATGCATTAAATATGAAATAGATTTCGAAATTGATCCGCCGAAATACTTCCGTATAGCTCACTATTGTTGCTGTTTTTTTTTTTTATTGCTGGTGTATAGTTTTCACCACCATAACTCCCATTCCCTTTATGCATAAGTCAAACTTTGCCTTTGGAAGGGCTTTAGTCAATGAATCCGCCATCATATATTCTGTTGGGGTGTATTCAAGATGTATAGTGCTGTTTTTCATGCATTCACATATGAAATGATGCTGTATGTCAATGTGTTTCATTCTGGCGTGATGTATAGGGTTCTTTGCCAAAGCAATCGTTGATTGGTTATCTTGCTGGAGTAGCGTAGAGTGCCATTGCTCGTATCCCAGCTCCTTTAACAGTTCTCGAAGCCAGATAGCCTCCTTTGTTGCCATTGACAATGCTTGATATTCCGCTTACGTAGAGGATGTTGCCACTGAAGGTTGCTTACGCATTTACCATGAAATGGCTCTGTTGTTTACTTTAAAGATGTATCCAGTTATAGACCTTCTGTCATCTAAGTCGCAGGCCCAATCGGCGTCACAAGAACCAAATAGGCATATAGTACTCCCACTTTGCCCATTATCACTGCCCAAACTGAGCATATAGTCCGCAGTTCCTTTGATGTATCTGAAAATTCGCTTGATTGCCGTCCAATGGCTATTGTCGTAGTATGAAGAATACTGCGCCACTTTGTTTACCGCAAAAGAGATATCAGGTCTCATCCCTTGCATAAGATATATGAGGGATCTTACAGCTTATCGATAGGGGATGTCGTTTCTCTCGGGCGTAGTGTCAGACTTCTTTAGTTTCACAAATATTTCCATAGATGTCCCGACTGGTTTGCATTCACTCATCCCGAATCGCTCGAGAATATTTTGAATGTATGTGGCTTGCACTAGGTGTATAGCGCACTCGCGCCTGTTATGTGTAATCGATATTCCAAGGAGATAGGATGCTTCACCTAAGTCCGTCATTTTGAATTCCTGGCATAGTGTAGCCTTTATGTCATTGATTTCACTTGCCATTCTGACTAAAATAATATCATCAACCCAAATTCTCAGGTATACCGTTCCTGAGGATGTATGTCGGGTGTATATGCATGGATCGGCTTCACAATGCTTGAATCTGTTGTCTAGAAGATATCCATCGATCTTTCGATTCCACAACCTCGCCGCTTGCTTGATTCCATAGAGCCCTTTGCGTAATTTACATATAAGCTCATTTCCATCATTGTCGCATAGTTTGTATCCTTGTGGTTGTCATACGTATAACTCCATGTCTACGTCACCATTCAAGAACGCTGTCTTTACGTCCATTTGGTGTATTTCATAGTCGTACTTGGCTCCGATCACAAGAAGTATTCTAAGCGAAGTCAACTTAAATACCGGGGAAAATGTCTTGTCATAGTCTACGCCATAGCCTTGCGAGTACCCCTTTGCTACAAATCGAGCCTTATACTGTTCTACGTTGCCATTAGCCTTATGCTTGATCTTGTAGACCCACTTCGATCCTATAGCTTGTCGCTCTGCTGGAAGGCTTACTAGATCCCAAGTGTTATTTTCGATGAGCGAACTGTACTCCTCGTCCATAGCCTTTCCCCACTCCTTCTTATTATTTGAGTGAATGGCTTCGTCGTAGTGTGCTGGCTCACCGGTCATTGCTATGTAAGCGCATTCGCAGGCATAGTTCATGTGATGTTATTTGCGACGAGATGACTTGGGTGGGTTCCAGTAATTTCCCAGATCCGCTTGGATTTCATTATCTATCCCAGATTTGTGCTTCTTCTTACCCTTCAGAAAGGTATCCTCTTCGTCATCCTCATCCGTAATTTCCGTTATCCTTGGTTCTTACAACTTCATTTCCATTTGAATGGATTGCGTTTTCGCTGGCATAGGTTCCAAGGATGTCTTTGGCATAGTCTTTGGTGACGTTCCGGGTGTAGATGTTGTTCCGCTAGCCTTTGCAGTTGGCGTAGATGTCGCTGGCTGTACCATCGAATTTACCGTCGGATTTGAGATAGGAATTTCCATGTAGATTTCCTGCTTAGTCTCTTTGAACTGTACGTCATGTGAAATGATCATATGTTGTTTCTGCAGATTCCAAAGTCTGTATCCCACTCTATCATATCCAAGGAATATATGCTTATCTGCCTTAGGTTCGAACTTGCCTCGGTTGCCACCTTTGTCCAGAATGTATGCCTCACTTCCGAATATGCATAAGTGTGAAATGTCAGGCTTGAATCCACTCTATAATTCCTCAGGGGTAAGATTGCTGTCGTTCCTGGATTGCTTGCTGGGATCCTTGCTTAGAGCTCGAGAGAAACAACGATTTCGAATATATGCTGCCATATTTACCACTTCCGCCCAAAAGGACTTCGGTAAGCCGGCCGTATTCATCATCGTTCTAGCCATTTCCACTACCATTCGATTGAATCGTTCCACCACGCCATTTTGCTGAGGTGTATAAGGGGCTGTCATAGAGTGCTGTATACCGTTCTTCTTCAAGAAGTGTCTGAAACCTTTGTTGACATATTCTTTGCCATTTTCTGAGTGTAGGGTTCATATTCTATGTCCCGTCTCATTCTCCATGGCTGCCTTGAATTCCCAGAATTTGTCGAATGCCTCGTTTTTCCCCACAATGAGATATATATAGACTTTGCGTGTATAATCATCAATGAATGTAATAAAATACTTCTTTCCGGAGTGTGATGCCATTCACATGGGGCCACAAATATCTGTATAAATCAAATCGAGAATGCCGGCCGCTCACTTTGTTCGTTCCTGAAAAGGTTGCCGGGAAGCCTTGTTTGCCACGCATCCATCACAAAAGAAATCCGGTGGTGTATAGTCTGGTAAACCGTACATGGACTTGCTCCTTACCATCCGTTCGAGACTCGTTTTACCGATATGTCCTAAGCGTTCATGCATTATATGCCAGACATCCTCTCCTGTCATAGTTGCAGAATATGTGGATGTAGCGCCACTTGGCATACCATTGATTGTGTATAGATTCCCCTTTTTCAATGCATATATTAACTCATTATTGTTCTTCAGATTGATTACCATTACACCGTTCGGGCGTATATTTACTCCTCTGTCCCCACGAGCCATCATCCGGCCTATCGAGAAGAGGTTCTTGCCTATATCTGGAATGTATAGTACATCCATGAAGGTGCCTGAAGGTTCATCAACGTTTCTATGTAGATGTATGCCTACGTTGCCTTTCCCTTGAGCATAAATGACATTATTGTCACCTAGCTTGATAGGTATGGGATGCTCGAACTTCTCATACATAGAGAACCACTCCCGGTGAGCCGTCATATGCTGTGTTGCGCCCGAATCCATGAGCCAGACCTCTTCGCTGCATGCATAAGTACTGTTCAGCGTATAGCTTACATTTGTGCTGGTGCCAACGTTGACGTCACCATTTTTCGCTGTCTTAAAAGTGTTTTGTTGACCAGGATTTGTAGATGTTGAACTGGTGGAATTGTATCTGCAACTGGTGGTTGGTTCCGAATTTCCTCCTATTTCAATGGTTTCTGCATATGGATAGGTCACTGCTTCTGCGAAGAATAGACCTCCGCCATCGCTGTTTTCATTGTTGGCATCCACCATGTTCGCCTGCCATTGTCCTTGCTGTTGGCCACCCTTTTCCTTCTTCTTGCAGTTGCAGTCCTGCTCACGATGTCCACGCTTATTACAGTAAAAGTATTTACCATTGAATTTCTCGCATTGCTGGCCTCGACCTTTGTTCGGCTTGCCTTTGCCTCGTCCACGTGCTCCACTGTAGAATGCTTTCTCGTCGTATTCCTCGTTGGCGTTATTGCTGCCTAGCCTCGTTTCCTCATTTAAAAGGCTTGTGACGACATGCTTATAATCTGATAATCTGCCGGATTCCCTCATAGCAGTGACAACCATGTTGTACACTTCGGGAAGACCTTGTATAAGAGCCAGGACCTTGTCTTCATCCTTGATGGTGTCCGCCAGTGTAGATGTAAGGGAATTCACTTGATTTGCCAGCTCGTTGACTCAATTGGCGTAGTCCCAGATGCTCTCCTTGGACTTAATTCGAAGATTGAATAGTTGCGCCTTTAAGTGGAATCTGTTTGACGCAGATGCCTATTGATGGTGATTGCGTAAAATCTCCCAGGCTTCATTTGCCATCGTAGCGTTGATTACCAGCTTCATTTGTATGTTCGAAAGAGTGAACGTAATCTCCCTTAGCACTTTGCGATCTTTCGCAGCATCATATGTTGTTACTTGTGCCTGTGGCTTCCAGTAGTCCTCCAAACCACATTCTTCAAGGAGATTCTTCATATGATATGCCCATATGGCGTAGTCCTTACCATCAAAGACAGGAATCATCCTCTTTACTGTTGATGTTGGCGCCACTGCCAGAATGTTCGTCATCATGGAAGCGAAACCCATTCCGGCTGTGTTTGTGTTACCAGAACTTGGCAGCGTGCTGCTAGCACTGCTTGAACTAGTAGCCATTGTATAACGTAGTGTAGCGTATATGTAAGAGGAGTATATAGCCGCTAACTGGGGCTCATAACCTGTTGTGGAATGTGGATTTTTGGAGAGAGCAGTGGACTGTTTATTGCTAATTCTTACGCGCTTTTACGCGTCGCAATTAGTGACATTTACATGATGACATAGTCAAGGAAGACTGCGCCACCATATATCGAGTTGTAACCTACATATTTCAATAAGGGGGTCTGATCTAGATACTGGAGCCTTGGAATACCAAGATTAATCCTTACAGAAATTGATCAGAATTGTCCTTAAGAATGAGATTTCAGAACTCTCCTACCTTATTACTTTTGAGGGTGATGGTGGATTGGGCTTCTGTGATCACTATAACCTCCAGTACATCTATATAGTAGGCTGATAATGTCTTAAAGTCTGAGACTCTGGTATACTCTAAGTTAGAGATTGACCAAGATGTATGCCTAAAGACTTGATGGATCTTTTTGGCTACTCTCAATTCATATACATCTATAGAGTTGGTATCTTGTATCTCTTAAGAACTGGCCTGAGAGAATTTCCAGCAGAGGAGGTTTCCTATTTCATATTTCAATTATATCCAGAGGCATTCAGTAGCAATAGTGATCCTTGTTTCTATTTCACAGTAGTTAAGGATAAAGTAATAAGAGTTACTAATACCCAGATTGAGACTAGGAGTCCTTTTGGTGCAGGTCCTTATGGCTCTTCTGATGTCTTGGAATATCCTTTCTTGAACTAAGAAGCCTTGATAGTTCCTTGACCTTGAGGTTTGGTGAGTGGCAGATATTTTTTTTATAGTGAATCTTTGAACTATTCAGGATTTTGTAAGTTTTATTTGAGTTGCTGCTACTGTAGTTCCTTAGTCCTTCTTTTATATTCCTTAAGATGTCTATCTTATAGTTATGATGACTCATGGTTGGTCATCATTGCTCATCTTGTAGCCTGGGTAAGTTATGCCATATATTCTTCTTATACTCCAATCTGATAGTTTGTAAGAAAAGATTATCTTTTATAATGATGTCACTATTCTGAGATCATCATTACAATATTCATTTTGGATAGATATTTTCTTATAGACCTTTTTCATAATATTTCTGCTTTATTTGAGAATTTGTTTAGTGATTTCTTATATATTAATATCTTTAGTATACTTCTCTTTGACTTTTTTTGAATAGGCTGATGATAATATTACTAATTATAGTAAGATCATCTTTCTGAGTACTCTGGAAGAGTATATTAGCTACTTTATTCTTAGTTCTAGTAATGTGCTTAATTTCAATATCAAAGAGTATAAGAATTTGCATCCATTAGATCTGTCTTTCTGTAAGAATTAGCTGTATCTAGATATATTAGAGGGCTTAATAATCAGTTTATAAGATAAATATTTTACTAAGAAGAAAGTATATATCTATATATATGCTTACAGAGATTGGATGATAGTGAGATATTCCTTATCTAGTTTCTTTTATATTTATTGGTTTCTAAAATAGATAGGTAACAGAATATTCATGTTGAGTTAGGATAGCTCTAATAATAATATTTGAAATATTAGTAGTAACCATAAAGAGTCCTGTTAGATCAGGACTGATTAGGATCAGTATATTGATTAGTATTCTCTTGAGGGTATTTATGACTATAGTGTATGCTTTTGTTTATGTTTTTTCAATATTGTCTCCTTTCTTAATAAGACTTGTAAGTAGGGCAGTAATTATAGAGAATTTTTAAATAAATCTTCTATAATATTCTGCTAGTCTATTGAATCCTTATAGAGACTTAAGAGTCCTCAGAATAGACTAATTGTAGATTGCTTAGATCTTCTTAGGATCAATAGCAATATGATTTTCTGAGATAATATATCCTAGGCATTTAATTTCTCTCTTAAAGAAGTAGTATTTCATTTCAAAAACTATTTATAAATATTATCAGTGAATAATATTACTTGTACTATATATACCAGAATGTTGTCCAGATAGACCAGAATAAACCTCTGAGGTATTTTCAAAAAATCTCATTTATCAGTATTTGGAATATTACTGGTAAGACTAAATAATATTATACAGAATTCATAGTATTCAAATCTTATTCAAAAGACTGTCTTGGAGATATCCTCTTCTTTAATATAAATTTGGTAATATCTAATGTGACGTACGCAATTGACAACAGAGTACCGGTGACTGCTAAGATCAGACGACATAATGGCGTGACAATCAAATAGACAGCCTGACCCATTAGGTGATCATCCCAAAAGAAGACAAGATGATCTGAGCCAAAATGAAGACCATGTTATTTAAGGAACCATACTCCGCCTCAGGGATCGGCACCAAAGAACCAAGTACCCATCACACAATGCCTCCCATCCACCGATCCAACCAGACCTCCCGCCACTCTACCCCCTTGCCTGGCCCAAAGACCCTGATCTTTGAAGCTATCAAGAAGGCCATTTGGTGCCCAGATACCTCTGAACACTTGAACTTCTATACCGAGGACCTTGGACACTTCATCAACTACCGGTATATAATGACCCAGCAGCTCAAAGACACTACTGAACGAATGACCCTCTGGCATGACTACGAAATCAGACACCGCCTTTGCAATGAGACTCAAGAAGA
>RBNI01001723.1:0-21136 GCA_003990745.1 Jimgerdemannia flammicorona | reverse complement strand
AAAAAAAACATTATTGAAAAAAAAAAGTATAGAGTAGAGTGAGTAGCTATAAAGGGAGTAATAAGTAAAGAGTGGGTGGTGTGGGTATTATGAGTGGTGAAGGGGGTGGGTGGCTACAAAGACCATGAAGGCTGCTCTAGTGGTTGAAAAAAAAAGTATAATAAGTAAAAAAAGCTTATAAAAAAGTATATACTATAACCTAAAAATTAAGCCCAACAATCTGACTGACCATCTGGGATCCCTACACCTAACTACTATATCTTCAGATAACTTACAACTATTACTCAGAAGTTACTTAGTATCTCACACTCTTTCAACCAATTTTCTGGCATCTGTATAATCTCCTCCTCTTATCTAATATTATAACAATTCTCATACTCAAAAACCCCTCCTTCTACCAAGTATCTCAATCTAAAGTTCAATATAATATTTCTTTTCAAATATGTCACAGCCTCTATTAATACTTATTGCTAGTACTAATGTTAAAATTCATTATTGATAAATTATTCAATAGAAGTCTGTTCTACCTTCATATTGCAGGTCTCTATTATATCTCTCCATTATTATCTCACTAATATAGATTAATATAGTGAGCCCCCTCTACTACCCTCTATCAGAATTCTTTATACTATAATTGCCTACTACCTCTTAGTTCAACTATTGACAATAAATTATCAGAAGATTCTCTAGGAGAGAATCTCACCTCTCAGACCTTCTATATCAAAGATATCTATTCTCTACTCTATAACTCAATAGCTCTCTTCAATTACTAAGTCCTAAGATAATATAATCTCATTGAGAAGTCTACTAGATATAAACCTCCTCTGTCTACTGAAGTTGCCAAAATCTCCCAATATATCTGGCTCTATCTTCTAATCCAAATCCAGTCTTTAGCCATCTTCAATAATCTCTTTACCACCTATATCAGAAAATTTAAGTAATATATATATCTAATACTATAACTTTAGTAATTAGTAGATATTAAGAATCAATACTTATTTAGCAAGAGAAATATAGCATCCCCCTTAATTCCAAAGGGTCTTCCCCCATTCTGCTATCTTTCTTTCCTACAAAACTCTAGATAAGACTAATCCATATACTGACAGGAATATACTCAGATATCAAACCATCTCTTTAGTAGAGACAATAGTGCCCACAATATCTCTACTCTCTAAACCATTCTCCAGCACTATTGTCTCACACTTATACTAGTTGAGCTTAGTCCCAGAGTACTCCTTGTATTAGTCAACAGTAGTCTTCAGCATATCAATATCATCAATAGAGTTAAGTCTCACCATTATATTATCTACAAAGGCTCCAAACTTCCAAACTATCTCTAAGATCAAAATTTCAATACCCTGCAGTAAATCTTATCTATTAAAGATTCTAATAATAGTGTATATAGAATAGAGAATAGTGGGCCCCCCAGGGGGACTCCCCTCTATATTATTATATATATAAATTCTGTATAAATTAGATAATATTTCTAATTATCTTACTTATAAGAAGTTCTGAGTATTTATTAAAGAGTTCTATTTATGCATATGTATAGTTTATCCATCAGTTTGAAAGTAGAAGATAGTAAATATAGTAATTTGAATTTTCAGAATCTTGAAAAGAACTTATTAAAAGTAATTGGTGAACTTGGGGTCTCAGTCACTGATAAATAACTTATAATAGACTATAATAGTAAAATATTGACTTAAAAAAGATTCTTATAATCTCAGGTACAGTAGTATTAGTTGTAGTGGATTCAGCAACTATAGTCTTAGTCAAGTAGTTGATAAATATAATATAGTATCAGTATCAGAATTGATTTAAGAGAGTTGTATTATAAAGTTTATTATAACTTACTCAAACTTCTTGATAAGAATTAGTGGAGACTAGAGTAGATTAGCTGATATTTAGTTGCTAATCTTATTATACTGATAAATATTATAATTAATAATATAGTTCTTGATTTTTTTTTTTTATTATATTGAGTCAGTAGTAAAAACATTAAAGATTTTTTCTCAATTTCAAGATAACCAACAAGTGGAAAATTATAATGTTCTTATAATATCTTATAGGTGAGCTCTATATTACTTAGTAGTTAGACTTTGTCTTGATAATAAATTAAGTTATCCTCAATAGTATATATATCCTTGAGCTTATTTAAGAAAACTCTAATAGTGATAGTATCTTCTTTATTAACTTATATTATTATACAAGATCTGATTATCTTAATAAAGTATTTGATACTATAAGTATTATAATATAGCAGATGTCTAACCTTAGAAGTATGGCAGATTTCTATATCTTGAAAACTTAACTTATTCTGGCTCTCACAGAGTTCTCAAAGTATAGAAGAGTGAGTTCAAAGTATATCTGCCTGTAGGCTTACTAGTTTCTTTGCTTTCTCTTTACTTTGAACTATTTCAATCTGAGGTTTATTTACTCTAAGATACTGAGTTATTTATACAATTTTGCTAGCTATAAGATGGCTAAGTTATAACTATATTTCCTATGAGTCACTTTTCACAAATATTAACTCTTTTAACATCTGCTAAAACTTTAACAATTGCCAAAAGTTTAATATCTGTAAAATCTTCAATATCTGCAAAGAGTTTGTGAAACTTTAACAGTTATAAAATAATGATGACTACTATTTGTAAGACTATACTATATCAGGAATTGGGTTCAGATACTATGATCAAATGTCTAATTTCTCTGATTTATATTCCTAATTCAGATCAACCATCACAACTTCCTCCTAAATAGATAATTCATTCCAGAGACACTCTATTTAAACTCCCAAGCTTCTACAATTTGTATCTCCTTATACTGTATAATTTGTATCATTATATACTCCCAGTGCTATCTTTTGATATATTCAAAGTCTCTTGAAACTACTCCTTGAAGATGAGCTAGAGCTGGCTCATCATTCTTGAACATTTTGTTGACTTATTTGATAGTTGTGATCTGAGTATGAGAGAGCTGGCACTCTCTAATCCAGTCTTCGTTTCTATATCTGGCTGTGAGTTCAGTAGCTGTCCCAAGTTGAAGTATTCTTGAAACTCAGTTCAGTTCTGGTAGACCTTGAAGTGTGAGATTCATAATAAGTATATCTAGACTATGCTCTGTATACTATCAAGGATTCTTCTATGATTGGCAGCTCAGTAGTGCACCATTGTCTTTCTATGACTCACTATATAGTACTGATGATCTTGAGAATAGTGGCAGTACTCTATTGGTTAGCTATGATACTTCTTAAGTCAGTTTTGATGAATAATAGTGGGGATGATTGTATCTGAGAGTTTTTATAGCCAAAAGGTAGTTTCTTTTATATCTTGGACCAGGTAAGATCCTTCTCATTTAGGCTCAAGTTTTTGTAACCATAAAGCTTCTACCATATTCTGATATATCAGGACTTTGTCTCCTATCTTGATAATCTCCAGAGGCTTATGTATCTTTTCTACATTATTCTATTATAGTGTCTATACCTTGGTTATATATATAATTCTTAGCCTTCTTTCTGATTTAGTATAGTCTTTGTATCTTTGTATCTATGTATTTTCATACAGTATCTCCATTGGACAATAGGATTCCTTGAGAACTTTCTTCTCTAAATAGTATTTCTTGAGAGATAAAGTGGGTGCTTTGTAATTAGATATCCCAGAGAGCAGATAATTCTATTGGCAGATAGTGATCTCAGTTTTCATAGTTATTGCAGATATTGGCAATAATATTCTTGAGGGTCTTATTGATCCTTTCTGCTTGTCCATTTCCTTGTGAGTGATAGACTGTGATCTAAATGTACTAGATCTTGTACTTCTTGTAGAGAACCTCAAAGAACTGGTTTATGAATTCTGTTTCTCTGTCTGTGGTTGCTTGTGCTGGGCTCTTGAATTAGTAGATAATTTCTTTATAGAAGAAATTGGCAATTGACTATATATTGGCTTCTTTGAGAGGTTCTGCCTATATCTATTTTGTAAAGAGATCTACAATAACAATAATGTATTAGTTGCCAGTCAATGTCAGAGGTAGCAGGCCAATTACATCTATTACTATGTAAGCAAGAGTACTAGTTCTATATATACTGATCTCAGGGTTTGGTTTCATTGGTCTTATTTCTATTTCTGATATTTGTAACAGATTTTGACAAATTGTCTGATATCTTCCTCCATCCCTGGCCACCACATTGTTCTTCTTGCTTTATCATATGTGTTTGTTCCTCCTAGATAGCCAAGTTCATATACTGAATTCATCACTTACTTCTTTTTGTATTCAGGTATAACTAGTAGCTTTTCTTTCTTCAGTATCTCTCTATTAGTTTCGAATTATTTTCAAATTCTGTTGATAATCATTTATATCCATTCTTCTAAATGTTGGGGCATCTTTCACTATCTCAGGTAGGTGATAATTCTATAATAGAGCTTCTTATTCATGGTTGGTTTGCTGGTTGGAGGTCCTTCAGAGTATCTATGAGAGGGTATCTATATTGGTATTAATTCTTCCTGGATATTGTATAATGGTTACATTATAGACTTACAACTTCATGATCTATCTGATATAGATTCCTTTGGGTTGTCTAGGAGTCAGTAGCCAAGTAAGGGCTGAGTGGTCCATTTGAATAGTGAAGTGTCTTCCAGGAGATAGTAGTGGAACTTTTCTATAGCCCAGATAACTGTGAGTCATTTCAACTTATAAGATTCATATTCTTTTTCAGCTCCTCTGGTTCCTTGGCTTAGATATGCAATGATATACTCCACTTTGTCTTTCTTTTGAGCCAGGACTGCTCTTAGTTCTTGGTTACTTACATCTATCTATAGGATGAATTCTTGAGTCCAATCTGGTCTTCTGAGGATAGATGTCTAGATCAGTCTGACCTTAAGCTCATCAAATGTTTTTTGTTGCCTATCAGTCTATTGGAACTTGGTATCCTTCTTATTGAGTTTGTATATTGGGTCTGCAATATTGGAGAATCCTCTGATAAATCTTTAGGAGTAAGAGACAAGTCTCATGAAGACTTGGGCTTTGGTAACTATAGTGGGTCTTGGGAATACTGCTACTGTTTGAATCTTGAGGGGGTCTGTGTATATTCTATCTTAATTGATGATATAACTAAGATAGATGATCTCAATTTCCACAAACTTATACTTCTTCAGTTTGATGTAAAGGCCATGCTGTCTTAGCTTCTCTATCATCTGCTAGATGTGCTACATATGTTCTTCAGCTGTCTTGCTGTAGATAGTAATATTATCTATATAAACCATCATCTACCTTTCCATATAATAGTAGAAGATTTTATTCATCATTCACTAGAAGCTCACAGAGGTATTGCAAATTCTGAATAGTATTTACAGATAGATGTAGGTTTTGTCTAAAGTGATAAAGGCTGACTTTTCACTTGCTGCTTCAGTAAGGCTAATTTGGTAGAATCCTGAGTATAGGTCCAAGGTGCTATAGTATTGTGCTTTATCTCCCAAGGTTACAAGGATGTTACTGATGAGAGGTAATAGTTAGCAATCTTTCTTGGTAACCAAGTTGAGCTTTCTGTAATCAGTGTAGAGTCTTGGAATAAATTCTCTTAGCTTGTTTCCTTTTTTGAGGACTAATACAACTGGTGAAGCCCAGAGAGTGCTGGCTTCTTTAATGATACTGGCTTCTTCCATCTGCTTAATTTCTTCTTTAAGCCATTCATAGTAGGCTGGCAGTATTGGCCTTACTTTTTGATAAATTGGTTTAGTATTTTTTGTATCTATATCATGATAGTAGTGTGGGGTCTTTCATTTGATATCCTTGAAATCTGTAGCTAGGATATCCTTGAATTCATAGAATATCTTCTTAAGTTCCTTCTTGAGTAGAAATTCATTTCCAATAGTATAGCTATACTTGTTCATAGTTTCCTCTTTCTTGTGATCCAGTTCTATGATCTTGATACTAACAAATACTCCTCTTTCTATGGATCCAAAACCTTTTCTTCCTCTTTCTGATTTCTCCAACTTCTTGACTTTTATGATCTTTGGCTAAAGAACTGAGAAGATTAATATCTGTACCAGTCAGTCCTTTTCTTGATTGGAAATAGAATTGTAGAATTGTGGTTTCTAGCAATAAGTAGTATTTCTCCAATGTAATCTGAATCAATGACTTCTCCTTCAATTGTAATTTCACTTGTAGCCAGACTACTTCTTATCTTGAGGATTCTGACATAGTCCTTTGGAATGGTTATCTCCAGACCAGTTGTAAGTAGAATGGTTGTCTGGGACTCTAAAATGGTTTCTTCTACTATAGTGATATCTATTCTGACTATATTCTCTAACTTGTATTCTGGTAGAACTATATCAGGGTGAATCCTCTGAATCTTGACCTTGATTTCTTCTTCATCATTACTGTCCTCTAGGAGAGCTGGTGGTTTGTCATCCTCTTCCTCCTCCTTCTCTTCTCTTGCCTGCTTTTCAAGAGCCTTCTATCTTCTTTTCTTATAGATCTTTCTGATGTCAATACTATATTGATAGTAGTCATTGATGTACTTGCTACAGTACATCTTGATTCTGTGGAGACAGACTCCTATAGTATATATAATTCTTCTGCAATCTTCTTGTATCAGTCCTCTTCACTAATCCATCTTTTCTTTTTCTTTTTCTTAGTAGTCAATATATAGGCTTCTTCTTGCTCACTTTCTCCTTCCTCTATCTCTAGCAGTACTCCTTTGTTGACATTAATGAGAATTCACATCTTCTGGTCTTAGTAGATAATCTATATCTTCTGAGCATTCAGATAGATTATTGTCTTGGCTTTATGAAGCCACTGGTTGTTAATGAGGATGTTATAGTTGGTGGCATTAGTCACAATCATATCTACTGAAATAGTTGCTCTCCTGAACTTAATAGGATATCTCAGATCTTTCTTAAAGGTGTGGCTCTTATACCATCTATTGTGAAAAATACAAATTTGGTTGCTTCTTCAACTTCCCAATCTAGGGGGTCTGCTGCTTTCTTGCTAAGAAGACATCCTTTTACTCCTGTATCAATGATGGCTTTGAAGATTCCATCTTCAATCTGATAGATTACATAGGCAGAGGTCTTGCAATTGTCTTTGCTCTCTTCTCTTGAGTCTTTTTAAACATTGTTGGCCTCATTTATCTGCTCCTTAATTGTCTCAGTAAGTCTATATCTCATTTGCTGTCTGAATGTGGATATTTCTGCTAGCTAACTGAAGGTTGCATTGACCTTTTGTTAACTGAGGTCCTTGAAGATATCATACTTAAAGGTCTTGATTTTTCAAAACTTCTTTTTCTTTTCTCCTTCACTGGCTAGAGTGGTTTCTCAGATGATATCTTGAATAGCCTGTTTTAGCTTCATATCTTGATCTATTTCTTCACCTTGACTTTCTGTAGCAGTCTCTATCTGCTTTTCCACAGGGTTCTTCTTTGGTCTCCCTAGTGGTCTCTTGTAAGATTGTTTATAGATATCTTTTCTGATAGTCTCAGCAGAGTAGGCTTCTCATTCCACTTCATCTGATTCCCCAATCTCCTCAAAGGTAATTATATTAGCCTATTCCTTATTTTAAGTAGCATTGTTTGGCTGGGCCTTGTGCTTGGTTTCACTTATATATTCATATGAGTAGTGGTCTTCTTCTCCACAAGTATAGCAGATATCTCTCTTCTTTTCTGAGATAGTGGCAAATTTCTGAACTGAGTGACAGTCTCTTCCTTTAATTTCCTTTACCATATCTCCTAGATGAGCTGTCATTTCAGTGAACTTCTTAGTAAGTTCCTCTATAGGGTCACTATTTCTCTGCTGCTCAGTAGCTCTTAGCTGAGGTATGTCTCCTCAAGCCCCTGCCATCTCAATCTAGCTGCCATTCCTTTCACATGCAACTTCTTCTTCTCTCTTAGCACCTGTTGTAACTCTATTACTTCTAGTCTAACTTGTCCTACCCTCCAATCATCCACCCTACCAGAGCCCAATAGATCTGTCCATTCCATCTATAATCTAACCAACTTATTGGAAGCACACCTCATCCTTTTCCTTCTTCTCCTCTCAGCATCTCTATCAACCTCTCTTTGGTAAGCTCTTGTAGTCTCTTTCAACTTCAACCACTGAACATCCACTCACAAGCCCTCATGTACCCAATCCTTGATCTTTCCCTGAATGTCCTCTATCTAGAAATCTCACAACCTCTTCTCAGCCAGCAGAGAGGAGTTAAGGTACTAATGTCTGGGTCCATCTCCACTCTCTCCAAACTGCCTCTGCCCTAACAGACCCCAGTAGTCTGATAATAGGCACCACTCCACCTCCAGAGTCCTCTACACATCCAATCTCCAGCATTTGGCTGTCAATATCCAGTCAATCCTTGTACTGAGGCCATTCACCCAATGCATGTAAATCCTTCTTTCTCCCTACTGTATTCTGCCCATATTCCCTAATAAGCTCATATTCTCCACCTCCTTCCATGCATCCAGGCCACCATTCTACCAGCATTTCACCCTCAATCAGTTCTATCTAACTAAGGACTCTACACCATATTAAAGTTATCTCCCAGAACATCCACCCCATTCTCCAAGAATGCACCCTCATCTAGAAGACTCTTAATCAATGCAATCCACTCCCCTCTAGCTGCTGGGCAGTAGCAAGAGCCTACTCACACTGGCTCTCACTCAGATCAACATCATTCCCCCCAGACCAAATAGTCTCCCCAGCTTCTAACTCTACTCAAGTCCCCTTTATCCTTCTGCACCAAGATTGCCACTTTGCCAATTCAAGCTCTAGCTCCTCTCTATTCTCTAGTCCACTCTACTTGATCCACATCATCCTTATAGTATATATCCTGTAGCAGAAAGAGATCAGCCTCCAATCTCTTAAGTCAAGTAAAAATGTTCTTCTGCTATCCAGATCCTCTTAGCCTATTCACATTTAGAGAAAAAATGTTAGTTGTACTGTTTATTGGAAATAATGTTTAGAAGTAACATCCTGCACACTCTCTACAGATCTATATCCCTCTCCTCTTGCACTAAGTCCAAGTTGTATTCAGCAGCCAGACCCTCCTCTTCCACCTCCTTGGCCTCCAATCCAACCAGAAGTTCAGCCATCTCCCCATTCTTCTTTTCTCCAAATTCTTCATGATACTCCTGGCATGCCTCCTGCCAGAGCTTCAGACTATGGCACTCTGCCCAATAGTAAGTCACCTGCTCACCCACAACAACTACCAGCTCAGCCTCTCTCTCCTTGTCAACCTCATACCCCTCCTTCTCCAGAAGAATTACAAGCACCTCCCTCTTCAGTGCCTCCACCACTCCCTCACCTTACAGTACCTGGGCCCAGTACTCCTTGCTCATCACTCTCAGGTCCACCTCTCTCAGTTTATCAGCCACTAGGTTATTTATCATTCAGTATATCCACAGTAAGTTTCCCACCTCCTTCCCTCCTAGTGTTACTGGCCTCCTGGCATCCAGCATTGTAGTATTGACCCCAATACTGGCAGTCTCATCTCACCCCTCCTCAGGTATATCTACCAGCTCCTCCTCACTAACTGTCACTACTTGTCCCCCTTTCACTATGTCAGGAACTCTAAAGTATACCTGTGGGACACCATACATCACTACATCCTTCTCTGCCTTATTCCTCTCAGCTGACCCTCTCCTGGTAAGAGGAGGAGTATCTCCAAATTTCTCTTCCCAGATCTTGAACATCCCATTAGTATAAGGGTTACTGTGTAGTACTTTCTGACTCCATCTAGGCTCTCCTTTACATTCTCTCCTCCCTTATCAGCCCAGATACTCTCCTTAGCACCTCCAGACTCCTCAGCTCCACCAATACTCTTCTTTGCCTCTCCTTTCATACTTGCCAACAACTCCCACTGCCTCATATACTCTTGGGCCCTCTCCCACTACCTCTTGTCAGTGTGAATATGTCTTCCATTTATAATTTCCAAATATATAGACTCCTCATACCTCTTCCAGGCCTTTGCCCTCCTCTCTACTACTCCACTCATTTCCTCCAGAGCCTCCAATAAATCCTCCTCCTCCTCTTCACTCTCTTTCACCCTCAAGACCTTATAGGTGAAAGCTCCCCACACTAAAACTAAAAGCCAATCGCTCATCTTCCCTATAGCCTCTCTCTCTGCCAGTCTAATCCTGTGTCAATATCATTAGTCCTGATAGTGGTCCCCTCTCACATCTGAAATCCAATATCAACCATATTGTCATACTCCACCATCACCTCCTCTACCCTCCTCCTAGTCTCTATCTTCATCACCATAGGTACTCTCTTTACCAGTAACTGAACCACTCTGGGTCTTACCTCAACACTACACCATAGAGACCACTATCTCCCCTACTGCCACTCCAGTCTTCAAAGCCTCCTCCAGTGGACCAGCCTTTTTGAAACCCACCTCCACCCCCTCCAAACCCTTCAGAAACTTCACTGAGGCCACTCCAGCCACCTGCTCTGAGACAAGCCCCAGAACTATCCTCACTGTCACTGCCAAGCCCTGGAAATACAAGGTTGTGGTGAACTCTGAGATTGACTTCTTGAGTAATAGTACTACTGCCAGCTCTATCATACCATCAACCAGATCCCTCTTCCACTTTGGGCCCATCTGTCCAGCCCTCTCAAAAGTAGTTATATCTGGATTTTTCTCCAGATTCTCAGTCATACTATCATCAGCAGTCCTGTCTCTACTCTCAGCAGCCACTCTACTAGCCCTCTCTCCTACTAGCTACAGTCCAGTACCTTCAACTTCTTTCTCCTTCTGCTTCTCCTTTCCTTCTGCTTGCCCACTATAAGCTCTCACTGGCCAACCTCCAGCCTTCAGTGTGTCTACAAAGCTCCTTCCCTTCTGCCCTCCAGCCCCTCCACCAGTGCCACTTCCACTGCCCAAGCTGTCCTGCCCACTCAGACCACCAAAAGACCCCATCTCAAGCCTATACCCTCATCTGACATATTGCCAGTTGAAGGCCCCAGGTCTACCCAACCTAGTATGCATGTCTGTTTGCTTGCTGGTTGCCATAACCTTAGTATCTTTCTCCAATAAACAGGTCAAAAGTGAATTTTAAAGTTTGTGTTATGTGAGTGGTAGTAGAGAAAGGTGAGGCTGGAATTGAATTGAGTGTCATTCAAATTGAATCAAAATTGATCTTTGATTCTATTAAATTGAATTGAATTTGGGTCAAATTCAATTCAATTCAATTTGTTGAGAGCACTATGTATTTCCTTTTAAGTCTCAAATATAGAAGTCTATCTTATCATCTTCTGTAACATCAGATAGTTCTAGAAGAATTTGACAGAAATTATACATTATAGCTTTGTATAGACTTGAGTTGCTTGATGTTTGCTAGCTTGTCTCTGGCTAGTTTGGTAGCATTAGCAGACTTGAACTGCTTGTGGAGGGCCTCCTTGAATGTTGCTCAATCTTCAATTCTTGTTCTTCAGTAGGAAGTAGTAGTCATGATATGATGAACATCAGCAGACAGCTGTGGTACTTTGAAAGGTATTGGCTAAACAGGACTTGGTGAGGTGGGGAATTCGGAAAGATAGCCTCACGCCTATTTCCGTCTCTGTTTCCTCGATTTAGTGTCCATCACATAGCACAGCAATCTCTACCTACGGCGAGTAAGGCATTACCTAAGCATGTTTGGGATCAGGAAAAACCTCGGCGGAGAGTTGTGGACGCCATGCATGGCAGAGGCAGTTTATAACATTCTTACGAGGTGGGGAATTCAGAAATTTTGCGGGGGAGGAGGTGATAATCCTCGCTCGTCAGGACTTGGGCGACATCTCTGCTGGACGGAGGCGAACAACTACATAGTTTACATGCTCAACGAAATAGAGGAGTTCCTCATGAATTACTCTTTATTGTGAAGATTACCCGGTGGGTGGTGTGGTGGCTGCTTTTAGAATCTATTTTGAGACGTTTGCGTCGACGCCAATGGGTAGCGCAGAAGAGGATAGAATGAGTGGATTTCGGAATCGTAACAATCTTTTTTTTTTTTTTTTTTTCCTTTTTCTGGAATAAAGACGGGAATATGCTTCGGCCATGCTGACCGTGCCACTCTCTCTTTATACATGGTTCCCGCGAGCAGTGTGCAATCCTACGCGTTCGTCGTCGCGACTTTGAGCTGCAGTGATAGCTTAATTCTATTTTCTTTTTTCGCCAACTGTTCCAATATTTTTATTTTTCCTATGCACATTATTAAGGTGTCTCGCAAAATTGTCTCACTTCGTTTCGTTTCGTTTTATTTACTCCGTCCTTTCCGATAGAAACAGAGGCCGAACACGCCCAGTTTGTCTTCGCGACCTCCTGTCCTTTACCATCATCATGCGCTATGAAATGTAGTGGACATCCTCAAATTTGTTTTCAAAGTCAATGGCTCCCTGCAACGTTTAAAAACAATGACATGTATATTGATGACAACCTTAATGCATAGTTAGTAGACACTATTAAGACATAATGGATGTAATGTACTCTATCTGGTCTATAGTTTGTAATGTAAATGGTCGGCCCCGAGTTCTCGGGCAGTGTTCACCGTCCACACCCAGAGCTCGTCGGCGAGAGCGGCCGGGTTTGGCGATGGAAACCTGAGGACGAGGAGAAAGGACAAGGATGCGAAAATGGTGAGAATCCCCCCGATTTTCACCCATCCCCATGCGAACCACCCACAGGCCCACGACTTTCTTAAAGAAGGCGAAAATAAAATCGACCCGACTCACATAGTACTGCCCCGGAATGTCCTTCTCCTCGACCTCGGGGCTTGGCCCAGCGAGGGACTTGATAGTTTGCGTAAACACTCGTCAATATTCAGTCGTCGAGAAGTTCTTGATTGTCATGATTGTGCCGATTATCTTGACATGTATTGATGGGGAATAGGTGTTATCGGCATGCGAGAACTCGTCACGTGACGATTGCTTATTAATGAGCGTTTATGCAAGTATTCGCGTCTCAAATCAGGATGCGCTTAATGCATAGCTTGACATTGTTCTTTCATTGCTAATGGCGTTTCCCATCTCACCTGCCGATTTCATCAGATCTTCAGGATTATTCATTATGTGTAGAGGCTATCTATTCTAAGAAGGTGTGGATTTACTTCGGAATGTAATAGATGAAGGATTGACTGAGCGCGAAAACTTCCCAAGTTATGCGGTAGACTTGTTGATGGGTCCGAATTCAAACGGATTAAACATCAGAATCCCGAATGGATGTGTCTTATGAATGTATATGGACTCTACAAAGTGGAAGAGTAAGGAGTTAGTGACAGCTGCCTTTAATAAATATATCTCACTATCATGCAACTGTACGTGGTAAACACGGGATGGAAAGGTTCAAAGTTTTTTTAGCAAATTATCTCTCAAGATGAAGTCGAACGCGATGATCACAAATGCATGCAACATAATGCGGTTATTTGGGTCACGAAATGGATATGGAACGGTTTGGGAATATGTAGTGAGAGCTGTGAAGTGAAATGAAAAGCTTTTATAAGCGAATACCTTCTAGTAATCAAAGTCACATGCATTCTTACACGCCGATAATTGATCAAGGTTTTAACGCAATGGAATATTATAACGCTTTGGAATCCATTGCTTAAGTATATCACCGCCGCATTTGATAGAGTTGGCGTCGAATTAATTTGAATTTCAGCCGCGCAGGAGTGTATCAAGCAGTTTTATATTTCAACGCGGCTACTATGAAACAGATGTCGAGATGGTGATGTCACCAGAGTGGGCGTCATCATCGAACCATCGAGGCCCAAAGCCATTCGCCATTATCGTCATCACGGTGCTCCATCCAATGGGCAGTCGCACACTTGGTAGAAATTTTTAATCTGACACCAAACCACAGCATTGTATAATTTTTTTCTCGCCCCCACCATAATGACTAGGTCCGAACATCCGATGCGATTTTCCATATTGGCACAGATTGCTGTTGCTCCAGTCTTATGGCTTCCAGGATACCAGGTTACCAGGGGCGATTCCAGGACACCGGGTTACCAGGTCACCAGGGGCGAAAGAGTGCCGGGGAGGGATAGGGCGGCGGGCACTATAAAGATACAGCTGGATTTCTAATAATAAAATTATATTTAATTAATAAAAAAATAATAAAATAATAAAATAATAAAATATTATTAATAATAGTATTGTGATAATATAATTACAATATAATGGTGTCCTTCTGATAGTGTCTTTCTACGACCAAAAGTTTTATTGGGTTTTCCAAACGCTTGCGAGTAACGTGCGGGACTTAAAATTCGTGAATGTGGCGAATGACCACGTGATGTTGGGTTTATAGTCCCAACGTAAATCGCTGCCCAGCGACAATCCATTCTCCAACTACCAAGTTGCAAATATTCGTCCAGCAGCCAGTCGTCGCACAGCAGATCGTCGCTCTTAGTCATCACTCAGCCGACGATCGTCCCCCACAGCTAATTACCCTCTGGCGACTATCGACAACCTACAAAGGTCAATCGTCACACAGCGACAAAGAGTCACTTACATCGGCAAGTCGTCGCTTAGCTGCAACTCGTCATAGGACAGCAGGAAAATTGTTGCGTTAAATCGTCGCTATTCGCCATTCCCAGCGAGGCTGATTGCTCAGCAGGAAGGCTTCGCCCACAGAGTAAATTTGCAGGTTGTCACCCTACAATATCCTTCATCATTCCTCCTCCAGTGGCAAGTTGTCGCTCACGCAAATCGCCCTCAAGTGGTAAATCGCAGGTCGCCCAACGGTAAATCGTCAGTCAGCGGCAAGTTGTCACCCGGCTTCAGGAGACGGAAATTGCGTATGTATTCATGGACATGGGAAAGGATGGAGGGTGGTTTTATGGTAGGAAATGTGAATGAGATTGAGAGGGAAAAGAACGCTGGTTGATATTCGGATGGGCGTTACCTCCCCAACCTCTCCCTCCACCATTTCGCACGCGATCTACGCATTACTTTACTACTGTCTCTCTATCTTGAGATGTAGTTCACCGCCGGCATAGAACCAGACGAGTATACGCCCCTCGACGTTACCCTACTCCTCAGCCTTACTGACGATACGGATGGCATCGACGCGCAACCTGTCTCGTCGTTACAGTGTAGCGTGAAGACGTGGTGCCTTCGCTGGCGATTGTGCTGAGGAGCGAGGGCGGCGAGCGGGATGTGGGAAGTGGATTAGAAAGAATGACGTGTGAGTTTTACTTTCATCTAAACAGAATCATTTAGAAGATATTGCTCGCATATTCTAATAATTGTGACTTCGATATCCCCCTAAACAAACAAAGCGATCACGCCAAAACCTTAAACCGCGGCACCAGCTTCTCGACATGGATGATCTGGACCATGACAGTTAACGCTGTTGCGAGCTGTCGTACATGATCTGTAACGAGGATGGTAAGTGGAATGGGGAATGGAATCGTTTATGTGATGCGCCTTGACACGGTCGTCAAGGACGATTGTGATGCGTTGCTATTGTTCAAATCCGTGTAAATTTGAGCAAATCGATCCTAATGCCACTCTGACATTTTTCTCTCCTTACTCCCCTCTCCCCTGCCAAAAAAAAAAAAAAAAAAAAAAAAAAAAAAAAAAAAAAACACTAACAGCCAAACTCTTCACTCACCAGACCGGCTATGGCCAAGCAACGGGCTTTTTAGTGAACCATGACATTGCGGTAAACCACCCCTCGAAAGTCGTGGCGCGGCTAGCCTTGACCACGCCCGTCACACGCATGTCTGACTTGCAGGGATATCTATCCCAAGTACAGGTCACAATGTCGTAAGGGAGGCAAGGTGGGAGACCGTCGGTGATGTGAAGTGTTCGAGATCTCGGATAATGGGGATGTGTATGAGGCATTGTATAATTGAGGCAAGTTTGTGGAGGAGATGGCGAGGGATGGTGGGGTGTGATAAGGAGTGAATATTGGCGAAACTGAAGGAGTTAAGAGACGTAGGAAAGATGTCCAAAGTTTTTAAAACGGTCCGTTCTGAGATAGTCTATCTTAATGGCTGGAATTTTCTCGGCGCGCCATTTAGATACGGAAATGTTTGTTTAATTTGCAATGAATAAAAGTGCTTAATGCTATAAAGTATTATTGCTCTATTTCCATTGATGTGTTCGCATAAATTATATTACCCTTCTCCGTCCTCCCATTCAGTTGAGTACGACGAGAAAATATTAAAGGCAAGCTCTTAAATGTTTATTATTATTATTTAGGATAAATGGTCTCCACTATGAAATAATTTGAGCTCAGGCTGCTGACGAATTATTACCTATGAGACCCACCTGTATCGAGGCTCGGCCGCATTAATGTACAAAGTGTGCTCGTGGCTTTCATAACGGACGGTGGTTTTGAAAACAGACTAAGTCCTTCCTGTGTCTAATGTCCCCTACCGTTCTACGTCCCTCCCTTCTGCGGTACATCTTCGTCGTATATACTTCGTCGTTCTCAGCGGCGAATAGTCCATCAACAGCTAGAGGACATTCCCATATTCATCAAGGTTCATCACTGCCTAGCCACAATGCATCGCTCATCACCGATGCTTCCCTTCCCTCTCGCCCGTCTTACGCAGATTACCGTGCTTGGCCTCGCGGTATGCGACGTTACCGACGAGTGCATACTTCTCCTGTCCGAATATAGGGCGACGCGCTCGTGTGCATCTCTGTTGCCAATTGCCACGGAATCACTGATCGCGCTCTTTGATAAGTGCAAGCTCAGGGCTTATTTTTGTCAAATACGGAAGATATGCTAATAACAGATAATCTGGGAATATCTTGGGGCTCTAAATGAGCTTTGTCGAGTGGCAAAAATTTGTTTCTCAATGGCAAAAGAATTGAACATACCGACATTGACGTGCAATGGAAGACATCAACTTATGTATCAATACTGGTTTTGACCCCCCCTCGCGCGCGGTTGTGGGATTCGCCATGTTTCGGAAAAATTTGGGCTCGCCAAACGACTCTGAATGCTCCAGTGATAACTTAAGAAGTTCCACCATCCTGAAAATTTCTTTTGGAAATTACTTAAATAGTCTCAATTGTATAGTAATAAGTTTTAAAAACAATTGTTGTGAATATCTTTTATATTTAGTATAAGAATAAAAAATATCATTACTACTGTTTTCTAATTATAATGAAAAATTCTTAATAAATAATTAATATATATTTTTTAAATAATATATATAAAGATAATTGTAAAAAAAATATATATATATAAAGAAAAAAATAAGTAAATAAAGTTTTATAAGTATCTTATTTAATATATATATTAATAAACTAAGCTAGTTATAATTTAAAATATAAAGATATATTATAAATTTAATTATTTTTTATAATTACATTTATTTATAAGTAATTTTATTTTATATCTTAATATATTATTATTCAAATTTAATAATCTTAAACTTATTAAAATTATATAAATTTTAATATTTAAAAATACTAATAATTTAAAATTTAGATAATTTATTTTTGAGATAAAAGAAAATATCTAAAGATTTTATAATATTTTAACACTCAATTACTTATATTCTTTTCTTATTTTTTTTTTTTTTTTTTACAATATTCTAGTACTTTTTAAATATTTATATATTTTTCTTAATACTAAATTATTGCTAATATTCTGTAATCTGATCAAACTTATTTATATAATTAAGTTAATACTAGAAAATCTAGATATATAATAGCTAAATCTATAATATAACTAATTTAAAAAATAGTTAAATAGTTTTTAAATTTAATCTATTTTTAATCTAAGACCTAATCTGATCTAAAAATTATTTCAAAAAGTATATTTATAAAATATTTAAATAATATTTAAAAATATTTAGAATTTATTTAGTATAATATCAAAATAATTAAAAGTAAAATATATTTTATAATTATTAAAAATTTAAATATATATTTATATTATATATATATAGCTTATTTTTTTTACTTTATCACTAGTTTGACACTAATAAAAAAAAATATTCCAATAAAATTATATAAAATAATAAGATAATTATATATTATTTAAAAATGATATCTAATTTTACTATTATTAGTACTCTGAATAAGTTGATTTAAATCAAATTTGGATTTAATTTATTATATAATAGTTTGACACAAATCTTAAAACAAAAATAATCTAAGTCAACTCAGATCAATCTGAATTATTCAATTTCAATTCTTAATCTGAATTATTTAATCTAAATTACTCAATCTGAATCACTCAATCTGAATCACTTAATCTAAATCCTTTAATCTAAATCTACTATATAAATCATATACTAGATATATCTATAAATATATCTATATATATATATAGTATATTTAAATACTCATATCTATAGATTAATCTTTAACTATTTATAGTACTAATAATGTTTTTAGTCAAACATCTTTAATAGTCCTATATACTCCTTATAATCCTTATTCTGAAATCTAGTAATATTGTACTAAAATTAGTTATAAAATTATTTATAGTTACTATAGATAAAAAAAAAAAAAACATATTTATAATATAACTGATATATTATATAACATATACTTATAATATTAATCTTGCTTAACTTAGTCAATCTCATATATTATATAGCTAAAAGTTTAAGATACATAGTGGTTCAACTTTAAATATATACTAATATATAAGAGAAAGATACTTAGATAAAATCAAAGAGAATATAGAAATAAATAAAATTAATTTCTAGGCTATAGTAAGTATAGTTATCTTCTAAAATGTGATTACCTGATCCTTCTATATCAATATCTCTATTTAATCAAAATTATTTGACTATATACTTTAGCAGAGTTTTGAAATTAGCTTATTTACTAGATAATATATATAGATTAACTATTTACATCATTGAGAGTGACTAATTATATAGTATCTTTGGTCTTCTCAAGTATAATTTACACCTGCTAAGTACTGATACTATTTGTAATAATATCTTGAGATCTATAAGAAGAAGTATAACAATCTTTATCAGATACTTCAGATAAAATAAAGATAATACTATAATATTATAATCTCCCCCACTTCTTCCTAAAAAAAAAAAAAAAAAAAAAAACTCAACAATCTAATCTTATATTAAATAAATAGTATTTGCAAGTAGAATTTTATTCATAATTAATATATAGATATCTCCTAATACTATTTCATTTCTAAGTATTACTAGTTATTAGATTGATATCAATTAGTAGCTTCAATTTCTTACTCTTAACTTTATTAAGCTTGAGGGTTCTTATTCAGAAGAAAATATTATATAAATATATCTGTGAGCTTAGAATTATAACTAAGATAAAAGGAAGAGAGCTTGCTATTTTCTAATTAAAGAAAATCAAACAAACCTTTTTTTTAATAGTTTATTATTTTAAAACTATTTTTCTACCAAATTGCTTTCTGAAAATTTTAAGTATAGAATTTGGTCATTATAATAGATAATACTACAAATAATATAAAATTTTTTTTCCACATTTTAGTAGTCAACCTTCAATAAGAAAATATACTTTTCAATGTAGAAAATTACTATATATATTGTCAGATCACATAGTGCTCCCAAATAAATAGAATCAATTTAAATTAAATCAAATTGAGAGTTATTTAAATCAAATTGAAATCAAATTGAGAGTTTAAATCAAATCTCAAATTGAATTGAACCTTTGATTTGATTTAATTTGATTCATTAGGAGTACTATTCTTAATCCTTTTGATTTATAAGTAAAACTTAAACTTATTCTTAATAATCTGAATTAATGATACTAGTACCAACATTTAAAAAATATTTGATACTGAGTTCTGATCATTGTACAATTCTGACATAATGTCCTTCAGGACATTGAACTGCAATTCCAGTAAGTACCAGAGTTTAGTCTTTGGCTGAAATGATAACTTATTTGATAGAGTACATATAAGTTAAGGTCAATGGCTCCTTCTAATTAATATTAAGAGATCTGGGCCTTTGGATAAAGCTTCTTAATCTTGAGTTTAGTGGTGGAGTTAACAGGTATATCTTTGGACAATATGATGACTAGTCTTAAGGGTTTGCTAGTCTTCTTAGAATATTTGGTTGCAATATATCCTATTTTGTAACAGAAGGAATAAGCACTAGATTTCTTTAGACAGTCTTTCAATCTGAGGTAAGCTTGTTATTTTTCTTGTTCATAGTATCTAGATCTATTTTTGCTGGGCTAACTGCTTTGGATTAGTTCTTGTGATGGTTCTTAAAGTAGTTCTTTTTATAGTATTCTAATTCAAAGTAGTTATCAAAGATAATGACATAAAATCTATTGGAAATTCTCAAGGGTCTGTAGCTCTTCTAGCTCAACCTTGACTTATAAATTTTCTTTCAGATCTCAGATATAGCAGTCTATCTTTTTCTCTTCAGTTATTATTAGTAGCTCAAGTAAAATTAACAGGAATTGTACATTATAACTTTATATAAACTTGAGTTGCTTAATGTTTGCTAGCTTATCTCAGGTTAGCTTAGTAGTATTAGCAGGCTTAAACTGCTGGTAGAGGGTCTCCTTGAAAGATTTCTAATCTTGGATTTTTGTATTTGAATAGGAAGTAGTAGTTATAATATGATTGTATCACCTGATAGCTACATTCTCTCAGAGAAGTATGGCAGCAAATTGGACTTGCATGTCTTCTTTCATTCTTGTAAGTTTAAAGTATTGATCTAATTAGAAGGTCTATGTATCTATAGATAGTCCTTCTCAAAAACTATTAAAGATATCTGGCTTGAGTGGCTTAAAACTAACTAGTGTAGTAGTAAAATGTGATATAGCTGCAGTTTTGGGCTTCTAATATTCTAGTTGTACTTAAAGGTATCAGATTTGATAGACCATAGTAGTAATCATATCCTCCAGATTGACTTATAGTTTAGTGCTATCTGTTTTTTTTTTTTTTTTTTCCTATACTCATTTATTCAGAATATAATTATATAGTGAACAGTGCGAAACCATTTCCTGGATTTTCTGACAAAAAGTAAGTGAGGTCAGGCTATATAACAGAGTAGCCTCAGACTACCCAACACCTAACCTTAATAGAGCTAAGGTGGTCAGAGCCTGGTTCTCTCTATCCTAGACCACTCTTACTCTCTCCTCCTTACTAATAACAATGTCTCTACTAAGGCCACAATTAGCCCCCTCTTTTTAATTTTTTTTTTTTTTTTAATGGAATCAAAGTCCCACAGATTTTTTTT
>RBNI01001722.1:0-21152 GCA_003990745.1 Jimgerdemannia flammicorona | reverse complement strand
TTTTTTCAACGCCGGTATAGTTTTGAGGACTTTATTTTGGTTTTCGCACACAAATATCACTAACCCTGTATCCTCTCGCCCAATTACTGCTAGCTTCGGAACGACTCGTGGACCTTTGAATCGATCCGTGCCACTCATGGAATTCCACTCTCGGCACCGACCCCGCGCAAGTACGCATACGAAGTCCTACTTCGAACCGAAGGTTTGATTCAAGTCGGTTGGACGGCGCGGGACAGTCTATTCGATCCAGAGGGCGGTACAGGTGTTGGTGATGATGATCTGTCTTATGGATATGACGGCTTTCGTGCCAAAAAATGGCATGGGAGGTGGAGCGATGAGGTAAGTTTTAGTAAGCTTTTCTTGATGGTTTACTTTTTTCTTTCTATTAATAATTAAAATATTATAATCCGAATACAGTGTGCATATGGTCTAGTATGGACGGTCGGTGATGTAGTAACGACGACGATCGATTTGGACGAGAGAACGATACATTATTACCTGAATGGGAAAGACATGGGTATTGCTTTCGAAAATGTGGACGGCCAGCTGGTATGGTTCCCGGTACGTTTTGATTATTTGGTTGATCGTGATTGGCGGTGTGTTTGTGGAATATAGATTCGCTTTTTTACCGGATGGCCCCAAATTACCAAAGTCGTTCGCAAATTGTATAAAGTGGTATGTATGAGCATGCAAGACCATATATATTTATTCTTTCCCTTTCGCGTCATATCAGGCGTTGTCTATCGCCACTGGACAAGGATGCCGCGCGTGTTTTGGTGGTGTACTGGATCCTATGCAGTATTGTATCTTTCGCCATATCAGCCTCATAAGGCAACCCTTTTCATTTCTCAGCGACACGTATCACATCACATCACTAACGTTCCTCCAATTTCGCACTCTGCATATGTCCCATAACTATATACGTTGTGCCTATCAAGGTATTTACCTGAAGAATATAAGCCTATTGCATCGGTGCTAGATTTGTCATTAAGTTTAGAGATTGAAGATAACTCCACGGGTGAGATGGTCAATGAAAATGCTGTTGCGGAGGGGGAAGACTTGGCTATCAAAGTGGAAAGACCTTTGGTCAGGAGGGCAAGTGGTAAGCGCAGTAATCGACGCCATCTTTTGGAGCCGTCATCCGTGCCGTCATTCTACTTTGAGGTCACAGCCTCGATTTGCAAAATTAGCCTTGGCGATGGGCGAAGTTGGGTGAAAGGGAAGCCAAGGGGGTACGTGACTTTGCTGCGTTGATAAAACTGTATGCCGTGTGACCTCAGGCACAGAAAATCAACATTGTTCTTTTTATCCCCATAACACTAGACCCGCCCAAATCGGTGCTTTTGATGACCAAGGAAGAGTAGTCTCTCTTGTTCACGACACGCGATTGATCAGCAGCCCAAGCACATTGCTGATTTGTCAAGTACCCTTGGAGACTTTGCAGGATGGTCGTCTTCCGCAAGTGTTAACCGATTGTTTCGAAAAAGGTGAACATGCGGAAGCTCGGGAATTGGTCCTGGAAAGCCTTCCGCATGTGTTTACGTTGAAGGATGGAGACGTGGTTGGCGTTTTATTTGAGCGTGAACTTGGCGTTGTTGGCATTGTCGTAAACAAGGTGGTTTTTGGTATGTACCTTTTCATTTGGACTGCGCGCATGAAAGTCGTTGATCATTTGGTTCGGATGGTTCCACCTTCTCACGCTATTTTTGTACTGCATAACAGCACAAATCTCGCTCCGTGATTATTCAGCCTTTGCCAGTTTCTCACCTATCGTACCTCACATCGCGAATCTGAACAAGTACATACTCAACGTTGGCCAAGAACCTTTCGAATACCATCCTGGCAACACGATGGTTGCAGTAGACAAGAATTTAGGATATCTGGACGGGTAAACCAATTTCGTAATGTAATTAGTACATATTGAAAATAATAATCTGATGAATAATGTGATGTTGAGTCCAAATCACCACTTTAAAATAAATGATTCAATAAGGAATAAAAGGGAATAAAAATTCCAAAAAGTGCACGGAAAGGAAAATAGTTAAAAAAAAGGGGGGGGGGGAGGGGGGAGGTTAGCCGCCCGATGGATGATGAGGAATTATTCTCCAAAAACCCAAACGGGTGAACTCCAAACAAACCAATTTCGATTACTTAACTATCCTCATGCTATCCTATCGGGTCCTGCTTGTACAGATGGAATTGTAATGCCGATTTTCTCGACGTGGTAGAGGGGGGGACTGCTTTATTACCAAGCCGCTATTCATAAATTACGTCGAACCATCTTTCCAAACGCTAGATCTATGCTCTACTATATTATCATGCCCCTGCACATTACTTGTATTCACAAGGCCTCGGACAAAGTTTCAGCGCAAAACCTCAAGATTTGAGGTTTTCTATTGACATTAAGGCATCAGGAAAGTAAGTTACTAATCAATAAATCGTAGAGGAAGTGAACCATAGTCGCAAGGCTTTATCAACGCGATTTTCCACCCCATCCTTTTTTTCGTCGTCTGCACTCCTTCCATCCTCTCTTTCGTCATCGTTGCTATCTAAAAGCTGGTATAATGTCCTTATGTTTGCACACAAGAAAGCTTACTTATTTCGAAAGACGTTCTTCTCTGCCAAGCGCTGCTTTGTATGGAGATACAGCGAAATGTACTTTGGGGGCCGCGGGTGGCCGGGTAGCGACCGATCCGATAGTGTTATCAAAGTTGGTTTTTAAAAAAAAGGTGGCAATGCACGGTTTCGCCCTTGCTCAAGGGGCTCGTCAGTTGATTCAAGAGCAACCAAGACCCGGGCTGATCAAAACGAAGGCACTTTCAAATTTTGAACAGGCTTCACTCATGGAAATGTATGAGAAATGGTTATAAAATATAAGTTCAGATGTATAGTGAATTTGATAGGAAGATTTAAATAAATATATTTATTATGTTAAATATAATAAGTGTTTAGATAAATAAACTATTATATTTTATAGTAATATTTACTTATTGATAGATTTGTAGCTTTTGATCTTTATATTATAATAACTTAATATTAGCTTAGATAGTTTTAATATATTTAATTATTATATATTATTATAAATAAATTTATAATATTTTTATTTAATATATAGTTATTATTTATTATTTACTATAATTAATAATTTAATAAATTTAAATTAATTTTTAATTTAAAATATTAAAAATAAAAATAAATTAGAAAATATCAATCTTATAAAATTTATCAATTAGTTTGGAAATAGAAAGCTATATTATATTTTAAAATTATTTGATTAACTATTATATAAACTCTAGTTAATATATATTTGAATTATAAATCTTTCTAAATATTTTAACAAATTAATATTATATATTAAACTAATTATTTTATTAAAATATATATTTTAATAAATCAAATTATATAATAGTTTAGGAATTTTAATAATTATAAAAGATAAAATATTTATTAAATATATAGATAACTATTTGTTGTAAAAGAGAGGCAATTTTATTGAAGTTATATAAGTTATATATTTTATGTATTACTAATAAATAATATATATAAAACTGATAAAATAGTATAATTATATATATATTGATATATTGAGTTATTATCTTAATACTTCTGCTTAATAAAATATATAATATATAATCTCAAAAAAAAAAAAAAAAAAAAAAAAAAAAAAAAAAAAAAAAAAAAAAAAAACTATAATTTAGCAGTAAAAAAAATATATAAACTAGAATAAAAGTAATATATTATATATAAAAACTAGAACTACATATTCTAAAAAACTATAAAATCCTATATCTAAGAGTTGAAAAATATTCTAAAATACTCATAATATTTAAAATATCTACAAAATATAATATATATAATATGCTTATAGATAAGAGATATCAATATATATAAGTAAATATAGTATGATAAGGAGACTTTTTATAGTCTGAAAAGTATTCTATAATTAATCAAATACTGATATACTGCTCATAAAATCTATTTCTTTAATATACTGCTTGAATTTTGACTTTGAAAGAGCTTTTATAAGTGAATCAGTAATTATATACTTTGTGGGGATATATTTTAAGTATATTGTAACAGTGATCTCAAAATGAAAATATTATCACAGAAAACAGCCTTTTCTTATAAGCCACCAGATCAGAGTATAAGAAGATCATATGGTATGACTCACCCAGACTACAAGATGAGTAATAATGACTAATCATGAGTTATCATGACTATAAGACAGATATCTCAAGAAATATAAAAGAAGGATTAAGAAACTACAGTAGCAGCAACCCAAACAAGGCTCACAGAAATAGTTCAAAAGACTTATTATAAACAAATATCTGCTGCTTACCAAACCTCAAGGTCCAGAAATCACCAAGGCCCCTCAGTCCAAGAAAGGATATTCTAAGACATCAGAAGAGCCATGAGAACCTGCACAAAAAGGACTCCTAGTCTTAACCTGGATACTAGTGACTCTTATTATTATATTCTCTACTACCATGAAATAGAAATAAGGATCACTATTGCCACTGAATACCTTTAGATATAGTAAGAATATAAAATAAAAAATCTCCTCTGCTGGGAATTCCCTTAAGCCAGTTTCCAAGAAATACAAGATACTACTTCTATAGATATATGTGAAATAAGAACAACTAAAAAGATTCATCAGGTCTTCAGGTATACATTATAGTCAATCCTCAACTTGGAGTATATTAGAATCTCAGACTTCAAGGAACTATCAGTCTGCTGTACCAATACACTGGAGACCATAGTGGCTATGGAAGCTCAGTCTACTATCACCCTCAATAGTGATGAGATAGAAGAGTTCTGGAATCCCATCCTTCAGGACAATTCAGATTAATTCTTATAAGGATTTATCTCAGCATTCCAAGATCCCAGCATCCAGGTTAGACCTCTCCAAGACTTCACATTTATTTCTTATTTTGTGGAAGAGAACCTCATAGATTGGAGAGCCCCAGACCTCCTTGATCTCCCTATCACTGAACATAATAACATCACTGGCAATGACATTATCCTACATGATATATATGAAATAGACAAAATATTTATAGACCTCATTTCCTTTAAGAACATTCTGACCTCTAATAGTGATGAAGATGAAGTCCCCATGGTCCTAAATATTTTACTCTAAGTTTTTAGTAATACTGAAATCTTTTAGTATCCTTTTTCTATATAACTGAATTCTATTAGTATTCTTTTTCTATAACATCTGAATCTTTAGGCACTCTTTCCCTGTACTACTGAAATCTACTGACATTCTAAACTTGTGCAACTATTTGTACAGATACTTGAATTTATACTTACAACTATAGTTTTCTATGTTCTAGTATTTTATTTAGTTATTGGAATTTATATTTAGCTTTATAACTTAGCAACTATTGAATTATATTTTGTATGAATACTCCTCTTATTTCCTTTAAAATAAAGTCAGTTTCAGTTCACTTATACTCAATTCCACACAAGAAATCTAAGAGATAATAAGATAGTTTAAAGATAAGAATTTTGAGGACTATAAGATCTTGAGAAGGTACTCCAATAAGAACTTACTTATAACAAACTTGTGGTTAGTCTAAGAGATATATCTTGAAGAGAATCTGATATATTTGAAGGACTCAGCAACTACTATATAACAACTTGGTACCTATTGACTGATAATTTAAGACAAATCCCTCACTTTCAAGCTGAAAAATAAACAACTACCACAATAACTATCCTGACTACAAGAGTTATCTCTGTAAGAATTTAAGATAAGATGGAAATGCATTTCTTCACATTCTATGGATATACTACTGAAGAGTCAATCCTGACCTTCATTGAAGATTTTGAACAATTTGCTACTATATATATGAGCCCTCACTATAGATGCACAATTGGCCCTCCTACCTATCAGCCTCAGAGGATCTACCAGAGACAAGTTCAATATAGCTACCATTGTTGATGCTGATGCAGCCAAACTTACCAATATGAAGAACTTCCTCAGAATTATATACTATACTGAAGAGATCAAGCAAGCTCTCAAGGATCAACTCAATACTATCTGCCAGAGACTCAGTGAAGATCCCAACTTATTTTACATTTGAATCTGCCACCAGATTATCTTGGCTAGCTATGATAATGCCCTCAAGGAATAAATAGCTAATCCAATCTTCCTCAAAGGAGTTCACTCTGAAATTGTCCTAGCAATCTAGTCTATCCCAGCTGCTCTGACTCTTGACTAAAAAGTTGTCTTTATACAGAGATATTGGACTACCAGATACCCTGTCAAACACTCAATGGAGAAAATAACTGGCATTAAGATGAAGCTATAAAAGCCAACCAGTATTATACTCACTACAGTTATTAACAGACAACTATCTCCACTTATATATCTCCAAAATAGCCAAAGCTGATCCAGTGAAGGAACTTACCAAGCAGTTTGTTGAGATGACTGTATATCTTGATGATGTTATTAGAGAAGTCTGAAGCACCAACAGGAGACCAGTACAGAGATTTGTAGTTAGTATAGAAGAATGCAATATTATATACTTCAGATATAGAGAAGAAGGCCACTATGTAAAGAGTTATATAACTGAGATAAGACATAAAGCCCAACTAAGCAATATTACCAGAACCAGAGAACAAACCAATGCAGTGGTCATTGAGGAGATTGGTGATACTGATGATGAAGAATACTATAAGGAGTCTGAATTCTACCCTATTACTGAAGGTACCAGAATCCAATCTAAGCTCTATGACAAGAAGGGCAACAGAGTGATTTTTATTCATGAGGAGGTGGGGAGGAACCCCCCTATAGGGATTGGGTAGTTGGTGGTGATGATGTATACTTATTCATAGACAGGTAATAAAGGCGGAGTCCAAGTGACTATAAAAAAAAAAAAAAAAAAAAAAAAGTAACTAGATAGCAATTATAACTATATAAAATACTTTAGAGATAAAAGTAAATAAATCTCAGTCTGAAATTAAAATCAAAACATAAAAAACAAGTCTACTTACTACACTTTAAGAAATATCTATTAAGAACTACTTAATCCAGAAAGAATTATAATACTTAGAAGAAATGCCTACTCTAAAGTCACTTTTAGAAGATTGTAAGCTTGATATTCTTTTTCATTCTAGTCTACTTTTTAATAAAAAGAAGTCTATTATATTTTTGGTCTACTTGCCAGATAAACCAAAAGAGAAGCCTATTATATTTTAGTATACTTATTAGATAAAGCCAGAAGTCTGCTAATTTAGAAAGAATCTATATCACTTAAATTATCTACTCAATAAGAAAGTCTACTAAATTGTCTATATAACACTAAGACCAAGATTATTATATAGAAATCACATATAAGAAAACTGCCCTCATTATATAACTTATTTAAAGAAGGAGAACTACTAAATTATTAGAAAGATTTGCCAACTTAGGAAAATTCACTTGCTCAAGAAAAGTCTACCAAAATCATTATACTATATCAGATTACTAAATTAGGAAATACTGTTAAAATCATCTATATTATATGAAGTAGTAAAACTACTAAATATTTTGGCACTTTTGATAAAGTAACTAAGGGCTCAAGTCAATCTAAATAGTAGCCCCAACCTTGGAATTTACCTCTATTAAGTTAGTATGTTATAATATATTACTTGTGCTCTTTGCACTTCTATGAGAGCATTATATACTTACTAGATAGTACCTTATTTAGTATATATTAGTAACTTCTTATACTACTGATACTATTACTAATGTGATGGTTATGGGGATTTAGAAGTATTATCTATATTTCAGATAGAATGAGGTCATTTTTATACTTATACTTATACTGTTATTATATTTAAATTCAGCTAGGGTTAGTTTTTCATCTCAATTATTCTGCTTACAGCTATAGTAAATACTAAATATCTACTTTAGAGTTCAATTAGTTTGTTCTGTTTAGCTATCTGTTTATAAGTGATAGGCAGTAGATAACTTAAGTTATACTCCTAGTTCTTTGAAGAGCACTTATCAAAAGTTACTTGTAAATTTTACATCTCTATTAGAGATAATTGCTAATAGTAACTCATAGAGATAGAAAATATTATTAATAAATAATTATATTATTTCTAGAGCTGTTATATTAGTAGTTATTATAACAAAATAAGTCTATTTTCTGAGGTAATTTATAGAGACAATGATTATATCTCTTCTTATCTTCATTTTTAGAAGTTAGACAATAAAGTTCATTCTGATGAGGTCTTAATTTCAGGTGAGAATTAATAGTAACTATAGTATTTCTATCAGAGCTTAGTTGCTAGACTTATATCTTTGGCAAATATTACAAGATATAATATAGTTCTTAATATCAGCTATTATTTTAGGTCAGTAGAAATCTTAGGCAATATATTGATATATCTTGTCAAATACTATAACTAGCTATAGATATGTCATATAATTCTTATAGAATTTGCAGATAGATAAAGATATCAGAAATTCAAATTCTTATATTATTAAGATATATATATCTGTTTTGAATAGAGATATTCTTATATACCTTCTTTATGATATTATTATCTTTTTTAAGAATTTATTTAGCAATTTCTTGTATATTGATATTTTTGATATACTCTTTTTTAATTTTTTCAAATAGGCTAATAGTGATATTACTAATTACAATGAGATCATTCTTCTAAGTACTTTAGGAAAGTACATTAGCTACTTTATTCTTGATACTAATAATATACTTGATTTCAATATTGATGAGTATAATAATCTGTATCTATTATACTTGTCTTTTTATAAAGATTAGTTGTGTCTAAATATATTACAGAGCTTAATAATCTATCTATAAGATAAATTTCTTACTAAGAGAAAAATATCTCTATAATTATAGTGATCAAATAATAGTAAGAAGTTTCTTATCTTATATTGTATAGTTCTTTTTATACTCATTTAGCTTCTGAGATAGATATATAACTAAGTATTCATACTGGATCAATATAGCTTTAATAGTAATGTTTAAAGTATCTATAGTAATAGTAAAAAATTCTATAAGGTCTGAACTGATCAGAATTAGTATATCAGTCAGTATTCTTTTAAGGATATTTATTACTATAGTATATTTTTTTGTCTATATATTTTTGATATTAGTTCTCTTCTTATAAAGACTTATAAGTAGAGAAGTGATTACTGAGAATTCTTAAATAAATCTTCAGTAGTATCTAGCTAATCTATTGAATCCTTAAAAGGACTTAAGGGTCTTCAGAATAGGTTAATTGTAGATTGCTTCAGTCTTTTTGAAGTTGATGGCAATACTATTTACTAAGACAATATATCCTAGATATTTAATTTCCTTCTTGAAGAAGTAATACTTCTTCCTTTTGCTGGGAGCTTATATTCTCAGAGTATGTCAAAAAACCATCTGTAGATATTGTTAGTAAGTAGTGCTATCTATACTATATACTAGAATATTATTCAAGTATATTAGAATGAATACTTTAACATATTTTTGAAATATGTCATTTATTAGTATCTAGAGATTACTAGTATATTAGTGAGTCTAAAAGACATTATACAGAATTTGTAATATCTAAATCTTATTTAAAATACTATCTTTAGAATATTTTCTTTCATAATACAAATTTAGTAATATTCTAATATGAGATTAATAAGTAAAAGATTTTAGTATTATATACTTAATTAAGTAGTTTATTAATTTGTAGGAGTATATATCAGTTCTTAATAGATATCATATTGAGTATTTAGTAATCAATATATATACAAAGGCTTCTATTTGTCTTATAGATAAAGAGAATTAGTATACTATATAGTAATTTTGATAGATATCTGAGACCTTTGTTTAACAGATCTATGAGCTGTTCCTTGAGAGTCTCTAGCCTGCTAGAGATTTTGAAGAACTTGTATAAGAACTAGTAGATCTTATTACATAAGCCCAAGATCTTACAGCCAGATACCCCATATCAGTCCCATCAATCTCACTAATAGAACCTTTATCACAACCCCTTGCAGAGTTGAAAGTAGCTCCCACAAAAATACCTAGGCTCATTCCACTTCATCCAAGGTCCAGAACACCATCCTCAGGATATCCAAGCACCCCCATCTCCAGTGACAGTTCAGAAAGTAAATCAGAATCAGAATCCAAACCTAAACCAGAATCAGAAGAAAGTGATGATGAAATAACCACCTCATTGCCAACCTTTGCAGGATACTTAGAAGAAGACCCCAGAGAATTCCTTGATAGAATCAAAGGAATCACAGCCCTGAGGAATCTCTCAGATGAAAGAAAAATTGCCATCTACAAGGCTCAGCTCAGAGAACCAGCTAGAGGAATTTTCCACTGAACAGTAAATAACCCAAATTCAGAACTGACAAGATAGATATAAGCAGCAATATCTTATGAGCTAGAATATGTAGTCATGGTCCACTGGCTCATTGAAAAATATGCAGGAAATGAAACCTGCCACAAGGCTCAAGAATCCATCATAGAGATGAAGATGAATCTTGGAGAATTGCCCAGAGCCTTCTTCACAAGAATCTAGAAGAGAATACATGCTGCCAGGTTCAATGCCACCAATCAGGACATCATAGGTCCAATCACCTTCATGAATGGAATTCCCCCAAACATTGCCCAGTATGTCTGCACCCTAGGCATCAGAAGGTCTAAAGAGCAAGTAGATGCAGTCCAAGGATTTTTTGATGTCAGACAAGGAACTATCTGGAGTGATCATGACAAGAAAGAAGATAAAGAAGACATCCTGGTCAAAGCCCTACAAGGACTCCTTCAAGGACAAGAAAGATCTGAAGAAAGAAGACCAACTAAGGAGGGAAAGAAGAACAGAAGTGAAATCCAAGACCTCAGCTCCAAGTCGGACTGATTGGTTGGACAAATTGAAAAACTCACTATACACAAAAATCAGAGCTATCAAGACAACAGAGAATATCCACCACAGAGGAGCCAAGGTTATCCACCAAGAGATAACAGAAATTATCAGCAAGAAGAAAGAAGATATCCTGTCCAAGGCAGAGCTCAAGTCCAATACTTCTACTATGGACAATTCAGACACTATGCCACTGAATGTGACAATAAAAGAAGTGACCGAAGAGACTCAGAACCACCAAACTGAAGGAATGACACTCAGTACAAGAAGACTGAAGCCCATTCTGTTGAAGATTTTGAGAAAGCAAGTAACAGTGAAGACTATAGTGACCTAGACTTATATCCTACTAAGGTTACCATCTGAAAAACAGTCTACCCAGTAGAGAAAAGGAAGAGACCTGTAGGAAGGCCATCTAGAAATATCAGCAGAAGAATCATTTAAGAAGAAGATGAAGAACATGAGGAGGAACAAGTAGAAACACCTCCCCAGACTCCTTCACCTTTTGTCCCTGAGACAAATGAACTACTACTAGAGGATGAGGAAATGTAACAAAAAGAATGGGAACCTGCTTCAAAGCCCAAGAAGAAGTATACCCCAAAAACCATGCCTAGAGATATCTACAATGAAGCCTGGCAAAAGATTCAAGAGGCCAAGATGGAAGTCTCTCTCCTATAGTTCCTACAACTGACACCAGCTGGAGTCTGAAATAAATTACTGAGAACCACCAGGTCTAGCACTGGCTGAGTTCCAATTCCACAGCAAGAATTAGTTCCCATCTCTGTCCAAGCAGCTGAAAGACATGTCAGCACCTACCTATATAGAGATATTGGAGGACAAAAGGTAAAAATCCTCATAGATACAGAAGCAGCTATCTGTGTCATTGCCAAATGGTTCCTGGACACCCTCTAATGGCCCATTTATGGACCATCTAACCTCAGCATCATAGTAGTAGATGGAGCCCAAACTCAACCCCTTAGAGAAGTACAAAACATCACCATTTCTCTGAGACACAGTTCTCTATCCCAAAAGCTGTTGTCACCAAAGCTGTTACCTATGATATGATTCTTGGTACCAACTGGATGAAGAAAATGAATGCAGTTGTTGATATTGATCAACAAGTACTCAAGTTTGACTACTGAGGCAAGAAGTACAGAGTTAAGGTGACCAGCTATGAGCAATTGAAGAAGAAGAAGAAGGTCACTATTCAGGAAGAATATGCCAGCAGTGAGGAGTCTACCACAGAGGAGGAAGAAGAATCTGAAGATGAAAATGATCCCAGGCTCAATGCCCAAATTAATCTGATAGATGACAGACCAGAAGACAATATATGGGCCAAGAATACCATCTCTATTACCATTAGAGCTATTGCAGGAGAAATCAAAGGATGCCCTACCTGTCTCAAGAGACACAAGTGTTCTGAGCATTCATGGAAACAAGGAAATCACCTGGTACAGCCTGCCCAGGGTGTAGAAAGAAGAAGAAGAAATGCAGACATGTTCCAGAAACACCTGTAACTGAAACTACAGAAGTGCAAGCAATTTGGGGACAAGAATCATCTGAGGAAGAAGAAGTTCCTGATCAAGAAGTTCCTGAACAAGAAGTACCCAAAGAGGAAGAAGTCCCTGAACTTATTCCCTGGAATGACCCTCACTAGATACCACTAGAAGATAATGACCCTTGGAATATAGAAGAAGGATCCAGCATAATCACTATTATTCCCAAGAAAGAAACTTACCAAGAAAAGGCTTTTCAACTAGGAAGATGCCCACACCAAATGATCTTCCACTCTCCCCAAGACTACTGCTACCAGTGCTATTTACTAGACCAATAAGAGAGACAAAGACCCCAGAGATCAGAACTCCTGAACACAGTTGTACAGTCAACCATCTTCCAAGAAGTTACCACCAAGTTGTAAAGCCAATTCAGAGAACAAGGCCTCTTTACCTGGATGGAAGTATATTCCTTATCTACTCTTCCACCAACCTATGACCAAGATGGGTACTGATTCCCGAGACAACAAGAAATCAACAACCAGGAACATCATTTCTGAGTAATGGGATATTGCAGCCATGGAAGACATTCTGACTGCTGAGACTACAGATATCAGAAGATTCACCTCAGTCATGATATTGCAATCCATACTTTGAAGAGAGGAGACAACAGAGGCCAGATCTGAAAGAGCCAGACCAAGAAGCCAGGAAGAAGAATCCTCAAGATCTATGATTTGGGAGAAGACATTCTAGCTCTCATCAGACATGCAACCTGCCAAGGATGGGCAAAAGATGCCACCAACTTCATGGAAGCCCTAGACCCTACAGGAAGAAGAGGAATCAACTATCTCTGAAACCCCTCCACTAGAGCCAGATGGCCACACCTCAACCTCAGAGCTTGGAGACTCTCTGCTAGTGGAGCTTCAGTCTTAGGAAAGCCCAAATTCAGCAAGGATATTGCCCAGTATGCCCTGCTGCATCCCAAGGCCAAACCTCTAACCAAAGCCTACCCAGAAGATATAGGGTATGATCTTCACAGTCTGGAGGATAAATCTATCAAACCTGGAAAGACCTTCATGATCAGAACTAGATTAGCCATACAGCCACCCCAAGGAGCTTACATCCAACTGATCTCAAGGGCTGGACTTGCCAGACAAGGAATAACCATAGAAGGAGGAACCATTGACCCAGGATATACAGGTGAAATCAAGGTCATTCTACACAATAGTAGTATAGAATGGCACCAAATCATTAGAGAACAGAAGATTGCCCAAGCAGTCTTCATGAAGATCAAGACCCCACAATTATAAGAAGTCTCTGAATTGACTGAAGGGACAAGATAAGCCAAAGGATTTAGAAGTTTAGACAAGAAGGAATTATACCTCCTTCAAGTCAACCACCTCAAGAGAAATGTTCTCCAGCAAGTGTACCAGCAACTAGCTAGACTGCACAAGAATCTCATCCTGGAGTCTGGAGAACAAACTACCTTTGAAATCTTTGCACCACCCAATCCCAGAAACTTTTTCTTTGAACTCAAGGAAGATATCTCATATCTAGACATAGAGGGATATACATTTCCTGACAAGATGAATCCAGTATACTCCTGAGCAACCAACCAAAGTTGGGAAACCATCATCTTGCCAAAAGGAACCATCATAGGACACCTGATACCTTTTCTCAACTGAACTCATAGGGAAGTTTATGAACTAAACCTATCAGGAAACAACAAAAGGTCTCAGAAGAAAGGAAAGGCCCCTTTGCGACCCAGGAGACAGTGAAGCCTTCCACCAATATTGGAGAAGAATTGATACTCCAACAACAGTAACAACTAGTAAAACTTCTCAACAAATATCAAGATATCTTCACTACTGATTATGGCAACCTGCTGTACAACCCATCATATCACTACAGCATAAATACAGGAAATGCAACACTCATCCAGCAGAAACCCTATAGAATACCCCATTACTTAAAAATATTCAAAAGAGCATATTCAAGAACTCTTAGACAATAGAGTCATCTGATTCTCTACCAGCCCCTGGGCCAGCCCTATACTTATTGTACCAAAGAAAGGAGGATGGAGACTCTGTGTAGATTATAGAAAACTCAATTCAGTCACCAAAAAGGATGCCTATCCTTTGCCCAGAATTGATGACCTTTTGGATTAGTTACAAGATGCCAGATACTTCAGCAGTATAGACCTCTTTACAGGATTCCATAAGATCCCCATGGACCCCAAGGACATTCAAAAGACAGCCTTCCTTACTCTAGGAAAACTGTTTGAATACCTCTGAATATCCTTTGGACTTTGCAATACACTCTCTACCTTTCAGAGGATGATGAATTCAGTCTATATCCCCTTGATCTACCACTGTCTGATTGTATACATGGATGATTCCAACATCTACTCAGTAAATTTTGAAGAACACCTGCACTACCTAGAGAAATTATTCAAGCTCACCTACAAGAACCACTTGAGACTGAATGCAAAGAAATGCTACTTTGGGAAACAGAAACTCGAATTCCTTGGATTCATAGTTTCAAAAGAAGGAACCCATGTAGACCCAAAGAAAACCATAAAGATCAACAATTGGCCAGCACCCAAGATCTCAAAGGAAACATTATTATTCCTGATGCTGGTATCCTACTATAGAAGGTTTATCAAGGATTTTTCCCAAATTGCTGCTCCAATCTGAATCCTTCTCAAGAAAGAAGTACCATTCAAATAGACAGAATTACAAGAAAAAGCCTTCAAAGAACTCAAGAGCTGCATGACTATGGCACCAATCCTTGTGTGCCCAAATCTATAGAAGCCATTCATCTTATATACAGATGCTTCTAAAGATGACCTTGGAGCAGTTCTAGCTCAAGAAGGACCTAATCAACAATACTATATGATAGCTTATGCAAGCTAAGTTACCAATCAGCAGCAGATGAACTATGGTAGCACCAAACTGAAATGTCTTGCAGTCATATAGGCAGTCACTCTGTTCAAGTATTACCTTATTGGAAAAAGGTTCACTCTGATCACAGACCATACAACCCTCAAATGGCTATTTAACTACAAAGAACCTACTGAAATCCTAGCCCACTGGATCCTTATCCTTTAGAATTACAAAATCACCATCATCCACAAAGCAGGGAAAGCTCACAACAATGTTGATGTACTTTTCCACCAGCCCCAATAAACCAGAAGAAGGGTGTCCCAAGGAACTACACCCTAAAGGAAGCTTCTCAGACCATCAAGGCACAAGAAGATCTCATCTGAAAAAAACATCAGAAAGCCCACCAAGGATAGGCAAATATAGAAGAGAAGCTATGAACAACACACCAACATTGGCCCAACCTCAGAATATAAGTCCAAGACATACTCAAGAAATGTGATATCTGTCAGAAGTACCAAGGAAGAAAGAATTACCAAGTACCATTGCAACCAATTGTACCACCAGATAATATCTTTCAAAGATGGAGAATAGATGTAATTGGACCTCTACCAGTTATACCAAGAAAAAACAAATATATTCTTATATTTGTAGAATATCTGACTAAGTGGCCTGAGGCTTTCCCAATAGAAATTGCAGATGTCTTAACCATTGTAGGCCTTCTCCATAGACTTACACTCAGATATAGATCCCCAGAAGAACTTGTCTCTGACCAAGGCACAGAATTCATCAATAACATAATTACAAGTTATGCTTGAATTCACAAGATCCACCTCAAATGGACCACATCATACCACCCTCAGACCAATGACATGACAGAAAGAATGAACTAGACCATCAAGAAAGGACTTGCCTGAGTCAATCCTATCAATTGGGACCTCTGCTTACCTGAGATCCTATGGAAAATTCAGAACACCCCTGCTGCCTCCATCAAACAAAAGCCATTCAAAATGATGTTTACCAAGAAAATCAGAACTGCTGACCATGAGAATCTTGGAGACCTCCTCAAGAAGACAGAATAGTTATGTAATCAAGCCCAAAGTCAGATTATCAAAGCCCAAGAAAGATAAAAGAAGTATTATAACCAGAAATAGAAGGATTAGGAAATCAAAATTGGAGATCAAGTACTAGTTTGGAGAAGCATGACTAAAACAAACTTTGCTATCAAATTAGAGCCCAAATGGGAAGGACTTTATCTTATACACAACATCAGAGGAACCAGCATCTATTTAAGAAGTATAGATGAATGAACCCTGAAGACACTAGTATATATCAATTATCTCAAGATATACTTCCCCCATATCATGAATCAGAGAGTTGAAAACCATCTTCAGACTCTTATTTTCAGCTCATTCCAATCACTGCCAGTTCCCTTACCCCAATTCTAAGAAGGTAATGGGAACACTCTCCAGAGGATCCAGATTCATCAAGAGAATCTTGTCCTGACCAGACAATTGCTACAGGTCCATCAGCTTCAGGCCCATTATGCAATTGGGGAACAATTGCAGAACCTCCCAGTCCCAGAACAAACATACATCTGAAGTACCACAGAACTGTCAAGAAGAGATATCACTGCTGCAGATAGGCTCTATACTCTTTACAAACATAACTCTATAGCCTTATTACAAGCACAATTCTCCTGGTGGGATACATATAGAATAAACTCAGTCACCTACTAGAGTATCATCAATGCTGTCGAAATCCTATTCTCAGAAGAAGAAGAAGAATCCTTGAAATGGAGCACCCATGATACAGATAATGAAGATAATGGAATAGATATTGATGCAGAAGATGCTTACCCACACTGAGATGATGACTAAAGGACAGTCTGAGGACAGACTATCCTTTAGTGGGGGCTGATGTTGCAAACCAGAATGTACCACCTGAATTATAACTTAGCCAGATGATGTGAATATATAGTATAGTAACCAGGAACCATTGCTGTGAGAAGCTATATAAATAGCCAGACTACTAGATAAGGTATATCTGTGTAAGACCTACATACCTGTGTAAGACCTATACATCTGTATAAGATCTACACACCTGTGTAAGACCTATACACTTGCCATATATAGTAATCTATAATTAGTAATGTAGTAACCAGATAGCAACCAACTTGTATAAATTACCCCAGAGACAAGAGTGAATAAACCTCAGTCTGAATTAAAGTGCAAACTAAAGAAGTCTCTAAATATTGAGCATTGGTCCCCTTATTTCCACTCCAGTCCACTTTTCAATACAAAGCTTGAAGATTTTGCTGCCAAGTTTGAGTGAAGAACTTCGCCACCTTTGGAATTATTGTTTTTTTTTTTTTTTTTATAGTTACTTGGACTTTGGAATTATTGTTATGCTTACCAGACTAAGCCTGAAGAACCCACTGCTTAAGGAATAAGCCATGCTATTGGTATACTTGCCAGACTAAGCCTGAAGAATCTGAGTTTACCACCAAGTTCAAGGAGAACTTTGCCACTATTTCTAAGTTATTTGCTGCATTTCTAGAAAGCTATCTTGCTCAAGCCAGTTTCTGACACAACTTCACAGTGATCCATTTGTGCAAATGAAGTCAGTCTCTGATGTAACTTTGCCAAGAGACCCTTTCCAAGAAGCCACCAGTACATTTTCCAGTTGAAGCTACTGATTCAGAAAGAATCCATGCCATCATATTCTCAGAAGAGCCTGCTGATTCAGGAAGAATCCACATCATCTGAGTAGTATTTTCAGTTGAAGTTGCCAATTTAGGAAGAATCTGTGCCATCTGAGTTATTTCCCAGAAGCCTGCTGATTCAGGAAGCATCTATGATATCTGAGTTATCCAAGTAATTCAAGTTATCTGCCGCCAAGTTATCTGTTGTTCCCAGTGAGCCAATTCAGGAAAATCTGCACCAAATCGAGTTATCTGCCAAATTACCAGACCACTCTACATAAGGAATCTGTGCTACATGAAGATCATCATACTATACAAAAGATCATCACACAGAAATCACATACTTTTGGAGATTGCTACCACTCAAGAAGGAAACCATTAAATTGCAAGACTGTCATACATAAGAAAGATTATCATGCTATACAAAAGATCATCATACAGAAATCACATACTTTTGGAGATTGCTGCCACTCAAGAGGGAAACTGTTAAATTGCAAGACCATCATACATAAGGAAGATCATCACACTACACACAAATTTCTACCAATTCTCAGTTGACCCAAGAAGGAAACCTATTCACAAATCGCCACTATATCCAGAGAACCATCCCAATTAGAAAATTGACACACAAATTGCTCACAGATATCCAGCTTTGACTATTATACCACTAAACACCAAGGACCTCAGGAATCTTAGAACATTTTGTTACTTTTTGACAAAGTAACTGAGGGCTCAAGCCAATCTACATCAACCCCCAACCTTGTAATTTGCCTTCATTGAGCTGGGCACATTATAATGTATAGATGTACTGCTCTGGTTTCCAGATTAGCTTCTTTATTTAGATAGTAGAGCTGATGTTATACTTGAGTTTTGCTTTCTTCTTAGTCTGTTCTAACTATAGCTTGATATATCCTAGGGAGATTATATTAGTTCATCAGTCAATGTATGTATTTTCTTAAGTGAGCCAGGATTTTCTGAAGATGAAGTTGTGTCCTAAAAGATGCATAATATAGAAGGTTTACTTTATATTATAGTCTTTTTTTTTTTTTTTTTTTTTTTTTTTTTTATTATAGTTACTTGGACTCCTACTTGATTACCATCTAATCAATACTATATTAATATAAAGGTACAAACATACCCTTTGCCCAATCCCACATGGAACCCTCTCCTCTTCCCCCCCTTTTAATCTCTTTAGAGAGTCACCAACCCCCTAGTGACCCCAACTCTCTCCTTACTCTTTCTGCAAATACATTCTACAAGTCTTCTACAGATTCTCCCTCCAGGTCTCCACTCCTGTCACCAACTATTCAGAATGTCCAGCAACAACCACTTCTATCTTACAACTCACACTCCAAGCATCAAATACTGATCATCCTCAAATACATAAAGCCAATATCCAGTAAGTCTAACTCAAATAGCCAGAGCCCACTCAAAAGTCAACTACTCATCTCCAACTTCTCCTACCAGCCTCTATCAGAGATTACTCCACCTCTCACACTCCATTTCTTCAAAAGGTTGCAACTCTAACTGATTCTTAATTATCTTCTAAAAGTTATCCAAAACCTTGCACTCTTCTAGCCAATGCTCAGAGATCTGCACTATGCCACTCTCCTGTCCAATATTAAGATACTCTTTATACTCCAAAACACCTCCTTCTACCAAATATCCTGACCAGTATTTCAGCATCATATTGTGCTATAATAGCCTCCACTATACCACCCAGAACTTGGGGAGAAGCTACCTTACCACCTGCTTGCTCCAAGACAAATACTGTTCTAGTCTCACTCTTAACTGATTTCTACTCTCTGCCAGATCTTAGGCCACAAATCTCTTCCATACTTCTACAGATATTCTATACTATCATCCAAACAGAATTGATCCACTGGTGTACTCTCTAATAGTAGACAATCTCACCTCTACATCTGGAGTCCTCATTCCTCCTCTTTCTCATCACTCTGCCATCTGAGTTCAATTTGATAAGTACCATCAATAACTCTCCACCAGAATCCCCTATAGTATATATTTTTGCTCACCAGAGAAAGCAGGTTACCAGTTATGCCCCAGGGAGAGAACCAAACCTCCCACACTCTCTGTATAAGGGATACTCACTCTTGACCCCTCAATTTGCTTGTTTGCTTTAGCCACCATACTCTCAATCAGTGTAAGTACTTGGTAAGGTCCACCAGGCCCAGCCCTCTTCTGTCTACTGGTAATGTCAATATCTCTCAGCCAATCTGACTCTACTGCCCTATCCATATCTATAATCTGACTATCTTCAATAGTCTCTTGATCACCCATATCAGGAAGTCTAAGTGATATCTCAAATATCACAGCTTAGGCAGCCAATATATATTCAACACTATTATACTTCCTACTAAAGAGATATATTGACTACTCTATCTTAAGAGAGCATTTCTCTACTTGAACAGCTACTGTTCCTATCAACTTTGCAGTAACAGAGAACTATATATTGAAAAATAAATCCTCATATAACAGATTACTTCTCCTGCTGGTAAAATTATCTTACTTACATCCACTCCTACTATTCCTCTACCTAAGACCAGAGTCTTGTACTTGTGGCAGTTGAGCTTAGCATCTGAGTACTCCTCATACTATTCCACTGCACTCTTCAGCACTACCATATTCTCTAAAGAGCCTAGCCTAACTATCATATCATCAGTAAAGGCCCCCACCTTCTAGTTTACTTCTAGAATGTTCAACCCCCTCACTCTGCACTATATCCTATCTAATAAGAACTCTAGTAAGAGGGCATAAAGGATCAGTGACAGTAGATCTCTCTGTAGCACTCCTCTATCCAGAAGAAATGACTCCCTCTAATATCCATTCACTATAATAGCTGCCTGACTAACTAATCAATAATCTTCTAAACTCTGAAGTAATTCCCATTTACTTCAACACTCCCTTCAGCCATATGCCTTTTTTTTTTTTTATAATCTCTTGGACTCCTTTCTTTATTAATACTCTAGTCTATCTCATATAAATATATTGAGCCCACCCCTATCCAATCTCTCTAGGGGGGCCTTCTCTCCCTGCTCCTTTCTGATTAAAGATCACTAGGTTATTAACTATTGCAATCTACCCATCACTCTGTTCACATATTCCTTCCACCAGACAGTGATGACACCCACTCTGAGGACCCTAGCCCATTCACTACTCTGTCAATAAATCTCCCATCAACTCCTCCCTTTT